>CAIGRK010380258.1:0-18228 GCA_903798315.1 Fraxinus greggii | reverse complement strand
GAAGTGGAATTGAAAGAAAGAAAAAAAATTTGGCGAAAAGGCAAGATCCAAAATTTGGGAACTAAAGTGCAAATACTCAAAATTTGTATCAGACCTCGTGATGAAGATTCTCGAGAATGTTAGATGTTAATTGGATGTAATTAGAAGTAAAAAAATGAGTGAAATATGATTAAAATATTTTTACAAATCAATTTTCATCGTACAAGTATGTTTCAAATTTTTAGCTCGAGATTGAGACCCTTTTTTGACCTAGTTAACATCGAATAAGAAAAAATATATTTCTAGTAATTTTGTATCCCTTTGAGTTATCTTTAGAACCCAACATGACTCATTTCGATTAGATATCGGGAGAAAAAGTTATGATAAGTAGTGCAATTTTTTGCCCGAAAGGTGGCGCCATCATGTACACTATAGAGTCGCAGCAAAGCGGCGGAGGCAACGTGGGATGTTTCTAGGTTGTGTTTTTTGCCCATTTTGAAGCCCATAAAAACCTACATTTGACACAAAGTGGGGAGATGCATGAATACAAGTTTTTAACATTTTTGAAGGGATTCCCCGCACATTGAGAGATAACAAACACAATTAGAGATTAAAGAGAGCAAACTAAAGGAGAAAAATATCAAGAAATTCAAAGTTTGAAGTATTGATTGGAAGATGACGATGATCTTGATGCAAGATTAATCTCTTTTTCTACATTTTATTAAAATCTGGTGATATATTCAATAAAAATATCTTGTTTTTCTTTTTGCATTATGATTAGTTAAATTTCATATTAGGGCAAACAATGTAATGTACTCGTGACCATTTATTTCTTTTATTTAAAATTCTTGTTATTTTATCATATATGTGTTGATTTACTATGAGTTTAATGTGTTAAATTACTTGATCACTAATTTAATGATTTTGTGATTTTTTTATGAATCAAAAATTAAGTTTGAGATTTAGCCCATATAGTAAAATTTGGTAAATTAGTATAATGTGTAGAGATAACTATACTAATTATTACAATCATTAGATGAATTCTTAGAACCAATATTTCATTTAACTAAGATTGATTCACATAGACATATGGAATTGAATTAATTAAATAGACTTAATGAGAATTCAAGAGGGGTAAATTGAATACTTTAGAAGAGTTTGACCGAACACTATAATAGCAATGAATCTTGATTGACGAATTAAAGGGGATCCATAGGTAAAATTGTTAAGTCCTAGCATCCACATTCATACTTTTAAAACCCAAATAAATTGTGTAGTTAGATAATTTAGCTTAATTAGAATAATTTAGATAGCAGTCATAAACCTTATTCTCATAGTATGCAAATACTTAGGGACAATAATATATTGCACGTAATTTCATATGAACATTGGAGCATATTATAATATAGATAATATTATTTACATTGCAATCGACCAATTACTTTCTTGTATTCTTATCCCTAGCATTCAGATCTTTGTTTCTCCACATTTTGTATCTAAGTTAGCATTAGCATAAATAGAATGTTCATATATTAATTGTGAACGTATTACCTCTCGAGATCAACTTAGGGATCCAAGGGGGCTAAAAATACTTGTGGCTTTGAGATGCATTAGAAAACTAACATGCAAAATATGTGGATAAACTAGAGTTTCAAGATTTATATAAAGATCTTAAAAGACAAATTGGAAACCTTATATCCAATATATTTTACGGATCTAAATTCTAAACTTTGAACATTTATTATGTGAATTTGTTTCTAGACTATGATGTTCCCCAAGCTGAGGGAGTTGACCCTTATGAGAAGGGGTCAACACATACACTCCAAAATCACTTGGGGGTTAACCCCGAGGGTAGGAAGGTCGACCCCACCCTCTTCGGGATCACTCGATGTCTTGTTTTCATGCTCCAAGCGAGCTCGACAAAATGGGGATCATTTTCTCAAGGTGTTTTTACTATTTTCTCATCTAAAAGTAATTATGATTCTATATAATGGAAAATTACATTTCCCAAGTGTGTAGTTTGCTTCCAAAATGAATAACCCCTCACCTTATATATAATTTTTTTCGGATGCTTTCGAAATAATTAGGGTAAATTCTTGTATAAATTTTTAAATCACAGGGTAATTCTTGCAATTATAGTTTTTCCCATAAGTTTCACTAATCACATTTTCAAACCCATAACTTTACTACAATCCTTCCCTCTTAAAGAAATTCATCTAAATTTAAACATTCCTCACTATCCTTAAAAAAGTGTACTACGTCACTTATATCACGTAGTAGGTTAATACCTTAAAATCATTGAATCTTGTACCATATAACTTTTTAATATTGGCGAACTAATCTCTTGACTAGAATAAATAAATAGTTTCTAAGGAGAGAGATGTGAAAAAATCTTGAATTACTGCTACTTCAAGAGATATATTTTGTTAATAAGCTACATATACCATTTTTCCTTTAAAATTCCATTAGTATATATTCTCTAGGTTACATTTCCTTTTTCTCACCAAAATGAAAACTTTTCTCAACGGTACTACTATTGGAGAAACCATTTTCAACCCTGGGTTTCAAATCTCTTGCCTAACTCAGTATATTCTCTGGTCATCCCTAGACCATTTGATTCGCTCAAGATTATTTCTCAACAGCGTGAACTGTTTATTGAGTTATTTGTTACATATTATTTTTTATTGGCTTACTTACTATATAGATTGATTTTTAAATGTCAAGAAAATTCTCAAACACTGTGAAAACTAGATACAGGTCCAAACACGTAGTTAGTTTTAATTGACTGGATGGTAAGTTATTTCAATAACGTGTTACGGTTGCAAATTTTAGGGTTTAACATGCATATCAGGAATCATTTTTCTCTTACCAAAATGCAGGTAATACAGAATTATTTACTTACCATCCTAGATATTCTTTGATAGGTTAATTAAGTAAGTGTAAGAAAAGATTGATATAAAATATTAAACTTTCCTTAAAGTTTATCTATTAACATATCAAATATATCTTTTGTCCTATGACTATATTTTTACCGTAAGAATACAACTTTCCTTCAAGTTTGTTGCGTATTATTTAAGTAAGAATTAATTCTAATCTTGATGGTTGCTTTACATAAGTAAAGAAAGAAACATGGATAATCCCTACCGGTGAACTATCAGCGACAAGTTCTACCTTTTTCAGTGAGTTCACATGGCCGTCGTACTTCATTGATTAATCTCAAAGTCAACCGTTCTTGTTCAGCTGTGTTTAGAGAAAATAAATAAGAGAATATTAGTACAATCTTATTCATTGATCAAACTGCTGGTGTGATTTAAGACTGGTGATTCTTAATCCATGTAGTTGTTGGGCCCGAGTACAATAGTGAAGTGACAAGGGATTGATTTCATTTCTACAATAAGTCAAAGAAGCACAAAACAGGAAATTGTTCTTAGATTTCTTTTGATTGTTTTTGCTAATTTTGCAAAATTACAAAATTAAGACTATTATCTTTTTGATCATTTGATTTAGTGGACTGTTTGACCCGTGGCTTGGTGTCATGGAACCCCTTTGTGAGTTTCATGTTACATCTAGTCTTCATATTTTAATCGGTTAGTTAATTTTCGTAATTAATTAAAATCGTTACAACACACAACATTCTGCATGTTGCAATTAAAACTGCCAAAAATTGGTTATAGGATTTTCTGACAGCCTGCTGCTATTCACTATTTAAACTAAATAATTAAAAATGATTTTTTTTAATTTTCTAGGTTCTGGTGTTTTCCCTTGGTATTAGAGTATGTTCACTACTGATAAGTGTAATCTACGAAAAATCTAATAGTGGACTCAGCACCATTTAGACTTCCTATCTTAGACATGATGAAGTACTCTTATTGGAAGAATATGATGCAAATCTAAGTCCGATCCTTAGATGAAAAGGTTTGGCTTTCTATCATGTATCATTATAAAACACCAAGTTTAGTGATATTATTACCAACTTGGCTTACACTTTGGGAAAGAGTAATCTGAAAGTAAAATTGTAAAGAAAATTTTTAGATCGTTACCTTGCAGATTTCATTCCAAAGTGACTGCCATCGAAGAAAGCAAAGACACTGAAAACATAAAGGTGAAAGAGTTGGTTGGCTCCTTAATGACATATGACTTGTAGGAAAAAGAAGGAAAAAAAAAAGGTCTGAAATTGCCTTCAAAGCCAATGAGGGTGAGAAGGATGAAGATGAAGAAACTGAGGGTGATGAACACATGGCCATGCTCACCAAAAAAGTTTAAGAAATTACTTAAGAGCAGTCAAAACAGAAAAAAGCTCAAAATCTCCACCACAATTGAAGAAAAAATACTTTGAAACTCAAGACAAAATCCATGTTCATCCATGGAGAGAACCCAAAATCATACTCAATGTCATGAATGCGAAGGATTTGGACACAGCTGCTGAATGTGCAAACACATTGAAGAAATCCCTATATAAGAAGGCATGAACATCAAATGGAGTGAAGATGTGGATAGAGAATCAAACTTAGACGAGGAGGATAGAACAGACGATAACTTGGTAACTTCATTCACTGTTAACATTCAGTCTAATGCTAACTCGCAACAATTTTTGCCTGCATTTACAATCTCATTAAATAAAGATACAGCCAAAGTATGGACCATGTTATAGACTCACTTGCTTCAGAGGGTTGGGATCAGCACCACTATTAGGAGTTTGCACCACTCGACCTACCTCGATAGAACCACTGAGAATAGAACAGCATCAATGCTTGACTCTTACCCGCAGGTTTTGACTCCTCCAAACACTTAATTTGACTATGTCATTAGGTAATTAAGTAAAAAGCTTCATAATTTGACACGTAAGTTACAACGCACTATCATATGTACTTTTTATAGTCAGTATGAATATGATCACTTTACTGTTTGTCACACAAAAAACATCACATTAAAGTAGTTAACTTACTTATTGGGACTTTAAATCAAAATTCTATTGCTAAAATAAGGCAAGTTTGGGTAAAGAAAAGTGATCTTAGTTGCTATGTTGTTAATATAGCCTATAAATCCATTGCGCCTAACTCTTGGTATTTTGACAATAGCTGTTCTAAACACATGACAGGTTATTGTTCCAAGCTAATCGATTTTAAAAGTCGTGTAGGTGGACTGTTGTGTTTTGGTAATGGTGTCCAATGTAAAGTTGAGGGCATAGGTACGATTATAATATATGGATCACCTGTTTTGAATAATATGTTGTTTATTGTTGACTTGAAAGCTACCTTGAATTATGGAGATCCTGTTAGAATTACTAAACTCAACTTTTGACAATTGAACCGTCACTTTTTCTTTTCTCCCGACTTTTTGAATTTTACTTTTGTAAAGTTACTAAAGTTCTTTCTCCATTTTTAATAATCAACAAAGGGAGTAAAAATACTCGATTTGGTGGCATACACATCTTGAAAAGAGTATCTTTTGATTTTCGAACCTTATATTCTTTTAATTCATCAAGATAACTAGGTCCATATAGTCATTTTCAAGGAGTGTTCTTTTGAGTTTCTTCTTCAATTAATTTATCAATGTTTTCTAAATCAAAACATATATCGTCATTGCTTTGTTCAGAATCTGATGAATCTGCTTGAGAAGAATATTCTTTTGAGTTCTTTGAATCTGATTTCTATTATGAAGATTCTACAAGAGTAACAATTCTTTCTAAAAGAGCTTGTAGTTCTTCTGGAGTTTTGCAATGGCTGAACATTGCCAATAATCTTGATTTTTCCATGAGAAAATCGACACTTTTTTCTAATTCCATTTTGGATAATTTTGGAATACCCACATTGCTCTATTCTTTTCTTATATCCTCACTTGTGGCTGAGGAATACTATGGTAACCATGAGGAAATAATGAAAGCAATAAATGAGGAAGTACTGCCTCCCTTACAATGAAAATAAAGAAATAAAAAATCATATTCTAATGTTAGGCAGTCCATGTCATATATACTAGTGGTAGGTGGTAGGTCAGCTGCCGTATATATCTGGTATCGTCGATGATCTCAACCTTCTGCAGCAAGAGCATCTACAACCTGACTCTCCTCTATGTAGATGTGGGAAATTGTGTCTCTGTCGAATGATATGATGTCTATGATCTATCTAAGGATGCCCTGAATAGCTCACGGTCCTCCTTCTCTAGTGATGCAGTGAATAGCCACTACAGAACCTGACCCAATCCAAATGTCTGAAAGACCGAGTCCTCTAGCTAGTAGAATCCCATTTAGAATAGCCCTGAACTCTGCCTCTAATATCATGTATGATTCATACAAAGTTGAGAAAACCCTAATTACATTGACCTGCGTGATCTCTAATGATTCCTACCCCGCTCGCAAAACCATCCTTGACGGATCCATCAATATTGATCTCGAAAGATCTGACTGATGGAGTACACCACCAAATCAGAACGGAGGGAGATGAGGAAAGGGTATCCAAAGAAATACCAAAGATGGGTACAAGTGTCAAATCCCCTTGCCAATGCACAGTTCGAAACAGTCTTCCATTAAGAAGAAAACGGATCATGCGATAAATAATCCAAATGATACGCCTTGCCTCCATGCATATCATTCCTCTCAGTCCAAAGAAACCAAAATATCAGTAGGGGAGTAATAGTGTGAATATGTCCACAATGAACATACTATCCAGAATACCGCCCATCTCTGGAACCTCTGTTGACTCCCTTTCTTGAACTCATATGAATCTGAAAAATTCCTCAAAATGCTATCATAGCTGATCGAAAATGCTATTGTTAGTGAAGATACGACTGATAGTCCCAATCTCAGAACAGCACTAGTAACGAGAAGCCAACAGCATCCAATCCTCCTCTGAATGACCACATCTACTGGAATGAGGTCCTACCATACTCTCCAGCAGAAGAATGAGACAGTAACTGGCAAAATGGCCTCCATAGTAACCGATACGTATTCTGACACTAACGCCCCGTATGTACGAACTGCCATGTAGACTTGCTACCACCGATGTATCCTACAAAACAATGCGATCTGGGGAATCTGTACGTAAAGGTATAACCCCCCTATCTGTATCGCCATAGGAGGTGGGAGAACCTGTAATAAACGTCTTATATCCCACCCAGTGTCATCAATAAAATTTTACATCCTTGCAAATGTGTGTTGTTGGTTACGAATAAGGATGCCAACGTGGTCTCACCTATCCAACAATCATACCAAAAGAATATCTAACCCACCCCAAGGTGTCATGCAATGTGTGGCTCTGTCCGAAGCTCAACTAATTTCAACTTCTTCTAGGTAGGAGAAGCTGATTTGGGAATTGCTGCAAGTGAAGGATGTGTCCCTAAACAATACTTTCTCAATAAGAAATGTGTCCAAAGTGATATTTGATAATGGAACAACCACCAGAGCTTTATGGAAAAGGTGTCCACCACATCTTGCAATCCCTTGAAGCCTAGACCACCCTCATCAATACGAAGGCAAATCTCCTTCCAGCTTCGCTAATGTAAATGTCACGCCTGCTCGTTGGAGTCCCATAGGAAATGTGCAAAGATGCTCTCAAGTTTCTTCATGATAGTCTTGGAGGGCTGCATAATTTGAAGAAGATGTAATGACATGGAAGAGAGCACCGACCTCAACAAGGTAATACAGTCCCCAGGTGACAAAAGTCATAATGCCCAACGTGAAATAAAGGGACCCACAGACAAGTGAAAGGTTGCTACTTGTGTCTAAATCTAGTCAAAATCTCCAAACATCTGATCTGACTAATAGATGCCCTTTAGGTAGTATAAGTCCATTGTTGTCCCGGTTTATCAATTGACCAGAAACCTCCTCATACTGCTCCAGGCTATCAAGAATCCTCCGGATTGACTGTTTCTATCCATTTACGAATATGATCATATCATCAGCAAATGAAAGGTACTACCTCCATGCCAATAGTACATGCTGAGATACTTCTGAAACCTCTGAGTGAGCAAGCGTAAAACGTAATCTGCAGCGATGATGAACAGTGATGTCAAAATGGGATCACCATGTATAAGCCTTCGTGAGGATGGTAAAAACACATGGGCAGCCATTTAGGAGTACAGAGAAAAGACACTCCGAGATGCACCGCCTGATTTTGTCGATTCAGATCTAATCAAATCCAAATACCCCCAAAACAGAATAAATGAAGCCACAGTCCATGCGATCATATGCTTTAGCCATGTTTAGTTTCAGCATAGTGTTACCCCCTTGTGCTCTAGCATCCAAAGTATAGAGAAGCTCCTGAGCTAATAAGATATTGTCCCCAATCAGGCGGCTAGAGGTGAAGCCACTATGTGGAGGAGAGATAATGCGCGGTAAGAGTGTACTCAGTGGTGTGTTAAAAAGCTTAGTAATAAGTTATTGAACACAGTACATAAACTGATAGGTCCGAAGTCTCATCTACAAGTCCCTTTTAGGGAGCAATACAATAGTAGTACGAGCAATTTGTAATGTGCCCTACTGATGAAACTCAATTTGTAATGTGCTATCCATATTTGGCAGCTCAGACTTTAGAGATGGAGTAGATGCCTCAGTGTTGTACCGGCAAATAGGGGATGCATTAGTGTTAATAGGTGCATGTGTCCGAGCTCAAGATGGACCTGTGTTTTGTGTAGCTCTGATACCTACAAACTCTGAGTCATCTGGTATCAATGGTTCTCGAACCATAAAATCTACAAGGGGATCAAAATATGAAGTATAGGCAGCCCTGACTCCCTAGGATGAAGCCCCAGTAGAAGCAACTGTAGTAAGAACTGATGGTGATGAAGAACTAATCTGATAATCACATTATGTAGAACTAACAATCATAGGGGCACCATTGATGGAGATGGAAGATTAAACTACTGGATGAGCAGCTAATATGGCAATATGATGACTCTGGGTATCCAACCTAATGGGAGTAACTATAGAATGGTCTGATGGCAAAGAAGTAGTAGTCTGTAGAGTAGTAGAGCTAATGAAAGGTGGAGCAGTAGATAGAATAGGAGCCACATGTGGAGAAATTTATGTGATGAAGTAACAGTAGTGACTGGGACACTTAGGGCGATAGAGAGGGCAATCGGTGTATTAGCCTAAGTAGCTACATCTGATATACTATCCTGTCTGTTTTGATCTCTCTTAATTGGTGTCCACCTTGGCGAGTCTCCATCACAATCTCCTTCTCCTTTCCCTTTCCTTTGGCCAAAACAGACCTAGAAGTAAGGTCTGGGACAATCGGAGGTAGGGAGATTATGAACCACTAGAGTAACTCTCTTCCCAAGTGTCCAAAGTGTCTACAACAAAAGCAGAATTTTGGCACCTTATCATATACAACCTGCTGCCAATAACCTCCTCTCTTCTCCATCTCAATCCACACTCCATCAGGGAGTTTACATTCAAGATCAATCTCAACACAAACCCGTGCCTCACTTGGTCGCCGGAGATCAGAAGTCGATTCGTCAATATGAAGCAGGAGCCCATTGGCCTTAGCCATTGCAAACAATACACTCTTAGCACGAAAATGAGTAGGAAGCAAAGTAAATGAGACCCATGAGCAATAGGAACTTCATTTTTTGGGCTGAAACTGGGGGTCCATTCCTCATAGGACAACCATCAATATATCAAGTGGGTTTGAGGAATAACTGTGAATAGTCATCCTTGTGGATCAAATGAATTATAATGTGTATATCATCAATAAGTACAATCTCATAATCGCCAATAAACCCAAGGCACATAAAATTCTCGCGTACCTTGATCATAGAAGGTTTGCGATGCACAAATTTACCTACAAGTGTGAACATGTAGGCCTCAGCCAAGAACTGCTCATCTGTCTCATTGAAAAATATAGCATGCTTGCCCCGATGAATCCTCAGGAGCTCGAAGAACATGCGCGAATGATTTCTTCTAATTCCTTTCAGCCTAAGTAATAACAGGTCGACAATAGAGTGCGACAGCATAAGATCGTGGCTTGAGCTTCTCCAGCAACTCCAGATGAGGGAACATATGGTCTAGCTAAGACCCAAGCATTGGGAACATCAGGTTGAGGCCGCACATAGCTGCCAAGCGTCCGGGGACTGGAGGCGCGTAAGGCTACCGGCATAGAGGAATTGGACCTATTCTTTGTATTTTGGGTCTACTGTGTTTGAATCTGTGGTTCATTTGTCAATTTGGAGGCTGTATGATCAGTTTTGAGAGGGACCCGTGAAGGAGGTTCAAAATTGGAAGTGAGTTTCACTATCGATGATTGAGCGACTATAGGATCATTAGAAGGTGCAGAAAACTTTGGAGGGACCGTCGTTCGAAAAGTATCACTCACACAAATGGAATTTTGAATTGAAGGGAACTCTACTAACACGGGTTGGGGGAGGTAATTAGGGATCAAATAAATGGCCATCAATTCCTTCAATTGAATCATTACCCATATCTGTAATAGCCTCTATACCATGCATTTTGGTCGAATTTGGAATTAACATCAAGAACATCATCAATTGTAATCATATCATTCATCGCGCTTTCCTTGAGATTGGTCGATTTCATTCCATCAATTTCATTGTTAATTGGATCAATTGGTGGTTGACCCATTGAATTACCATCATAAATTGAAGTTTTGGAAGTAGAATTGGTAGTTTTCATCAATTTTGTTAGGGCAAAATTTATCACATAACTCGCTGACTACCTTCAAGATTTCTGCCAATTCTGGACCAAATTAAGGGTGACCCATATTATGATTAGATGTACCTGGTTGAGAGGAGTTGGGTTGTGGTGGTCCCCGATCTAAGAGGTGGCCAGAGGCGATGGTTATAGGGCAAAAACTGCAACTAGACTCGCGGTTACTTGCGACAATTGGGGCTGTTTCTGGTGGTAATACGGCCAGGTGGTGGTCATAGGTTAGGGAGGTGAGAGGATACTAGTGGTTTTGGGTAGCAATTAGTTTCATGAAGTCTTGGCCACCATTTAGTTTTAAATCTCTGAATAACTTTCTTAACATGATATTCAACACCTGGCTTTTGAGGAATCTGATAGTCCCAACAAAAAAATCCATGAGACCTTTGATTATGAACAACTTGGAATAAAATATTTTCTTGAGGCTTTAAAATGGTTTTAGCCTCCTTTTTGAAGTGTTCGAACCCTTGAAGAGTAAGACTAGGTATAACATTCTCTTCAAGTCCAAAATATTCGAACCATTTTTGAAACTACTTTGGAAATTTTGGAGAACAAATTTGATGAAAAAGTATGAACCAAGAATGAGTAACTGGTTTAAAGTAAAATATATTAAAGTAGGCTTCTTGGTAATCAAAATAATTGAAAAGAGATTCGAATGAATTGTTTTATGAAAGAAGCATTCTTTTCACTTTCCAGGGGTCAAGTCCCCATTTTTCAAAGGACAGTACTCTTTGAATTGAAATTTTTGAAAAATCAATATAATTTTTGTTTTGTTGATTTTGAGTATGGGTTATTATGGCTGATCCCGATTTAATAAGGCTGTTTATAATAATCTCTGATTTTTTTTTGATGTTTTTTGGCATGTATTAAAACTTTTTGGGGAAAATGTTTTGAAGGCATTTTTCAAGAGATGAATATCTATGAATTCAAGATATTTCCATCTTGAAAATAGGAATGTCGATAGGTTCAGTAAAATATTGAAAGGTTGAGGGATGATTGATAGATGGTAATTTTCCAAATCGTATTTGGAGGGCTTTTCTAAAATTTGATGGGTTTTCTTTAGAAGTTTGAGAAGATGGAGTTTATGAGGCTAAAGGAGGTAGAAGAGCTATGCTATGCAAATTTTGAACCTCTGAATGAATTTTGAATGTAATCATTGATTGAACAAATTGGAATTTGAATCTTTGAAGAAGAGGATTCCATTTTTTTTTTGAATATCTCACTCAATTTGAATAACTCTCTAATTTTTTCTCAATATTTCCTCTCTTTTGTAAGAACTCTTTTGTGAGGAAATCTGCAAAGACGTTTTAAGATCCTTGTATATGCAGAATTTTAAAATCAAACATGACAAAATTGCTTGCCATGTAGCAAAAATATTTTGGAAACAAGATTTTTGACTTCTTTTTGTAAAATATCTTTTGATACTTTACAGTTTGTTTTTAAATATTTTTTTATTGATTAAATCACCTTGAAACTTTGAACTACATAAAATGTTTAAAATGTTGTTCTAAGCTTTCTGAAAAGATTAAAATATCATCAATGTAAACAACAATAAAGTTTGAATAAGGATTGAAAATATCAATCATAATTTTTTGAGATTCAGAAGGAGTATTTCTGAAACCGAATGGCATTACATTCCATTCATATTGGCCAAAGAAACATTGAATGCTGTCTCTCTTCTTATTTAATTTGAGTATGCCAGAATCCTGACTTCATATCAAATTTAGAAAAGATCGCAGCTTTGAATAATCTATTTAATAGGTCTTTCTTTTGAGGTAATGGATAACTAAATGAGGGGCTTTTTTTCCAATTTTAGCGGAATTATTGACACAAAATGTCGAACAACTCCATGGTGATTTACTTGGATGGATAAGCTTCTTATCCAGTAAATCGTTGATTTCCTTGATACAGTGATCAAGTAATTCTTTATTCATTTGCATAGGACGGAATTTTATTAGGATATTTGATTCATGGATATAACATGCTTTTTTTTTTTTCATTCCACAAACATTTGGAATAGTGAAGCATATCTCGTCCTCGATACGCTTTTGAAAAAGAAAGATTTGCTTTTGGAAAGAGGAATCTTTCAACCATTCCTCGATTCTTTGCAATCTTATCTTTTCCTTTAAAAATTGAATATACTTTTTGTTAAAATTCATTTCATTAATAATTTTTGAAATAGAGGCTTCTTTCAAAGAATTAACATCTTTATAAGAAGGAAGATTTATAAATTTGAAAATAATTTCTTGACCAAAAATATTTGTAGTTAAACCTTTCGAATCAGTTTGAAAATGATAAATTTGAACAATCAAAGGGGTTCCAAGAATTACTTCTTGGTCTAAATTTTTAACAAGATAAATATATTTTTAAAACAATTATTTGTTTATATTGAATATTCAATCTTTTTCCACTAGCTCCATAAAGATACTCAGTGGCTTTTTCAAAATATTTTGTAGGGATTAGCCAATCCTAATACAATTTTGATGTGCACCAGAATCAATTAAGACTTAGTATGAAGTTAGAAATCTTTATTGATTATTATATCCATTTGACAATACCATTTCTGAAGTTGAATACGACTAATAACATTAACCTTTTCTTCTTCAGTTTGAGGAATTCTTGAGGATTGAGAAGCTACTTCTTCTTGTTCAATGAATCAGAATCATAAATGGTTTGATTCTCTTGTTTGATTTTCAAGTGAACTACTTCCATGACATCTTTCATTTGATTTTGAAGAATTGAAATTAGAGATTTCATCTAATTAATTTCTGATTTTAAATTAGAACTGGATACTTTGGAAAATTTTGAAGATTCAGATTTGAATCTACTCATAATATTTTTAATACTATGAGGATCATCAAATTCATCAGGTTTTGAAGGAATAAAATATTTGAACTTTTCTTTAGTTGAGAATTTCCAATTTTCTCGACTATTTATTGAATAAGTTCTTCTTTGGTAAGAACATTTATAGTTTTGCAACAAATTTCTTTTAGTTAATTTGAAGATGAAGAAAAGAAATAATAACTACTTTCAACATCAGAATCTTCTTGATGTTGATAAACTATTTCTAATTCAGAATCAGAAGAATTTTCTTCTTTTGAAGAATTGATAAGATTAAGCAGCTCAAGCTTAATATTTTCATCTATTTGAAAATTATTAATCTTGCATTTCATAGGACATTTATTGGAATAATGTCATGTTTGCTTGTATTTCCATCAAGTGACATTAGAATTTTTTGAAAATCTTTTCTTTGAAAATCGCCTTTTAGAATAATTCTTTGAATAAGAAGGTTTTTGAAAATTAAATTCTTTTTGAAATTTTTTTCTTCTTTTGTAAGGAGGAAAACTTTCTCTTTTCAACTTTGAAGAAGGTGGAATAATTTTCTCAAGGTCATATTGCTCACAGAATGATCTAAGTTCTTTATGACTTTTAGATCTTTCTGACTTTAATTTGGTTTTTTAAGTATTAGATCATGGCAAAGTGCTTGTTGACAAAATAGATAATTTCTCCATATGTAAGTTCATCATCCCAAAAGATCGACGACCTGTAATTCTTAGGAATAGTCCTAATAGTTGTCTGATAACTATTGTTGCATGCGAACTTTACTACCACTAGATAAGTCTCTTAATTGTCATGTATCTACAAATGTTTATATAATATCCTCAAGTATTTGAATAGTCTATTTCAACTAACCCTCCAACTAAATATGTTAAATTTTACTACCATTTTATCTTGATGCCCATTAATCTTATATAAACTCATCAAAAAATTGATATAAATTTCATATATCAATTTGATGTTATGGAACTAACATACCATAAAATCTTACCATTTCCTTAACATAAATTTAAGCTAACAATTCCCACGATAAATACATCCATATAGGTAAGAAGTTATTTAACTTGGTAAATCTATTGACCATGACCCAAATGATTTCTTTTAACTGTTTGCAACATTCAATCACCTTATAAGATTTCAAACAGTCTTGTGAGACGAAATGTCAATACTCGAAATGTTTTTTCAACAATTCAACATGACATATTCATTTGGATGCATTATTTCCTACACTAAGCCCCTGTTTGGTATATATTAAAATTTTTATTCTTATTCTTCTATTCATTTTCAACCACACATTTTTCCATAAAATAATATTTTTCATCACATCAATAACTTTTCTATCTTTTTCAACCACACATTCTCCATCAATCTACTATTCCAGAATACATTCTTCCAAAATAATGTGGCTCAAACACACCCTAAATTCCAAAGTTTTTCATCTTTTGTTTGCATACTTCTTTATTGATCTTGATTGGATCTCTTTCCCGAATCTGTTCGAAACCATGCATTGTATGTTCTCTTGATGCTGGTTGAAAATGGTTGTGTTGTGGTTTGAACAAATTCTAGTGGGTATTGGAGTCTAAATTGACGTGGTCCTGAAGAGATCAAAATTATGGACCGGAGGACAAAGTCGCCGCATTTTCTCTGGCTTGGTGATAGCAGGAAGCTCGAGTGAGCCTGGTAGAAAACAATACGAGACTTGGTCACTCACCGGCGTTGCTCTGTAGTTCGAGTGACGGGACTGTCGCTTGCCTATCGCCTGTCTGTCGTTCGAGCAACAAGCTTATTTGGCCAGGCCCCCTTTTTTTTTAGCCAATTTTGGACTCCTATTCTTCTGCAACTTGTTCTCTATGGTTCATATGTGTATATGGCACGACTTGTATAGAATATAACAAGATTCATACAATATCTTAAGAGCTTTAGATTTCAATTGAGTGTATTGAGATCTTGTAAACACAATTGCTAATGATTATAGTGGATTTCTCCTCCTCTACCCATGGTTTTTCCCGTATTGGATTTTTCTCGTAAATCTTGGTGTTTGTTTTTTCTTGTTTATTTCACTATCGTTATTATCTTGCGATCCAAAATCATGACAACTGGTATCAAAGTGAGGTTGATTGTTTCGAATGGCGATAATGAAGTATGATATCTGGCTATTGGATAGAAATACGAGATTTACCTTATAGCAAGTGAAGATGCAAGCAGTTCCAGAGTAGATGGATTTTGAGGAAACCTTACTTGGCTTTGATAGGATGCCTGCTACTTGGACACATGATGAAAAGTAGTGTAGGGATCGAAAAAGCCAATCTCAAATTCATCTACATCTTTCAAATCAAAATTTTTAGGATGTTCTAAAGGAGGGAAGTCCTGCTGTGTTGTAGTTGAAGTTGGAGAAACTTTGCATGACAAAGAGTTTGACCCACAAGCTACACTTGAAACAACGCTTGTATTCTCACCGGATGTCTGAAGGAGCGTCACTGGACAATCACTTAACTATGTTCAAAGAAATCGTGACCGACTTGGAGACATTGGAAGTTAAGTATGGTGAGGAGGACTTGGCGTGGATATTGTTGTAATCTCTGTCGCCATCTTATGTGACTTTTAGAAATACGATTCCTTATATTCAGGATACTCTCACAGTGGAAGAGGTCTATGATGCTTTAATAAAGAGGCCTCATCTTGTTGAAGGATCTGGGAATCTTGCTGAAGGCCTGGTTGTGCGTGGAGAAATCAAGATAGGAATCTTGGCAGAAATATGACGGACAGATTGAAATCTAGACATGTCATATTAGGGCTGATTGATATGCCTTGAGAAAGAAATAAAGTCGTTGGTGATACAGAGAAAGGGAAGCAACCTGTTATTAAATAGAGTGGAGGTTGTTGTTATGGAAGATGGGCAAAGTGAAGGAGAGATTCTTGTGATATCTGATATGGATTCCAAACCATGTGATGAATGGGTTCTTAACTCGGCTTGCACGTTTCGTATGTGTCCCAACAGGGATTGGTTTTGAACTTATGAAGGAGTTTCGAGAGGTGTTGTTATTATGGGAAACAACGTGCCTTACAAAATTATCGGAGTTGGTACAGCCAAAATCAGAATGTTCGATTGGGCTATCAGAAACGTAAGGCATGTTCCAGAACTGAAGTGGAATCTCATATCTTTGAGTGCACTTGACTCAAAGGGTTATAGATACACTGGTGAAGAAGGTGGAGTTTGGAAGGTGAGCTGGGGTGCTCTTGTAGTCTTGAATGGATGTAAAAGCTCTACAAAGTTATACATTTTACATAGTTCCACAGTAATTGGGGATACAACAGTTTCTTCTTCTTCTTCTTCTTCTTCTTCTTCNTCATGAAGGGGTATAAAAATTCTATACAGCTTTACATTTTGCACGGTTCCACAGTAATTGGGGGATGCAACAGTTTCTACTCCTTCTTTGACAGATGATGAAGTTACAAAACTTTGGCATATGCGGCTCGGACATATAAGTGAGAATTGCATGGCAGAGCTAAGTAGAACCGAATTTCTTGATGGGCTGAAGACCAGCAAAATAAATTTTTATGAGCATTGAGCCTTTGAGAAATAGAAAAGAGTCAGATTCAAGAAAGGAAGACACAACACAAAAGGAAGATTTTAATATATCCATTAAGATATTTGGGGACCGGTCAGGGTACCACCAAAAGGAGGCCATTATTACATGTTAACATTGATTGATGATTTCTGTAGAAAAGTTTGGGTATCCTATTTGAAGTAGAAGAGTGATGTGTTTGAGAACCTTCAAAGAGTAGAAAACATTGTAAGAAACAAAGACTGGAAAGCAGGTGAAATGTCTACTCACAGATAATGGTCGAAGTTTTTTTCGGATGAATTCAATAGTTTTTGCTGGGCTGAAGGCATCTTGAGACACTTGACAGTGCCTGGAACTCCTTAACAGAATGGTACAGCGGAATGGATGAATTTTTGATGGAAAATGTTCGTTGTATGCTTTCAAATTTTGGGTTGCCTAAGAATTTTTGGGCTGAAGCTGCTACTATAGCTTGTTTTCTAATTAGTCACTCACCCTCAATTGCCATTGATAAAATGACACCAGAAGGTGTGGTCTAGTAAACCTTCTTGTTATTCTGATTTGAAGATTTTTGTGTGTCCTACTTATACTCATGTAGATAATGGGAAGTTCGAGACTAGGTCTACAAAGTGCATATTTCTTGGGTATAATTTAGGTGTGAAGGGGTATAAAGGTTAATAGGGATGTAGTATTTGATGAACTTGCTATGTTTATGGTTCACGTCTTGTGGATTCTAATAAAACTGAGGAGCAGAATCATTCAACTCAGGTGGAGTTGGAAATTGGTTTAGAGGAACAATCAAAGGTTGAAAAATAGTCTACTATAGATCACTCCAGTTCGGGGTTGACAGACAGCAATATCTTGCCTACTTTGCCTACACCACCAATATCACAGTATTCAATAGCTAAGGATAGACCTCACAGATAGATTAAACCTCCACAGATATATAGGGAAGCATATTTGGTTGTTTATGCATTGAGTGTGGCTGAAAATATTGATTCCACTGAGGAGCCTGCTACATATTTGAGGCAGTCACTTGTAGTGATTCTAGCAGATAGATGATTGCTATACAGGAGGAGATAGAGTCATTGAGCAAAAATAACACTTGGGACTTGGTGAAATTACCTAAAGGTAAAAGGATGGTTCGTTGTAAATAGGTGTTTAAAAAGAAGGAAGGCACATCATGTATTGAAG
>CAIGRK010380239.1:0-11447 GCA_903798315.1 Fraxinus greggii | reverse complement strand
AATTATAAAGCCTTTAGCTTACATATGTTTGGCTCATATTTATAAATTGTTTATAATATCTAAACCATATTTTAGTTTTTCAAATATTTCGAAGGTTTTATAAATAATATCTACTTATTCATCACATTTTTTCTATCTATTCATCGCTTAAATTGTTTATAAACGTTTTCCAAACATGCTCTACATATAAGGATAAATTATCACAGGGTCTCCAACTTTTTGTATGTGTGGAGTTTATATCTCTAATTTATCATTTATTGTTCTAATTTTGTAAAATTGTGGTACCATATATCCAACTAAACCCTTGTTTGGTCCCAATTATTTTTAAAATATATTATTCTCTCTCTTATTTTCAATCACTTATTTTTTAATAAAATAATATTATGTGCAAATCAAAAAAAATTCTTATTTTTTAACTACTCATTCTCTATCAAATTACTATTTCAAAATGTATTTTTGTCCAAAAAAAAGGGGGAAAAGGGGGCTCAAACAGGCTTTAAATGACCGTGACATTCATGTGACGTTAAATTGAGAAGGTAAAATTCTTCAAAAGGTTTTCCTAAACTCCCAAACAGGGCCTTAATGTTCGAAACATATCGCTAAATTCAACCTATTGTCTGGACTGACCGATCCAACAGTCCAGTGTTACGCAACTGTCCCCCACAATTTTATGCTATAATTTCAGAGTACACAAAGGATAGTTCGACAGAGATAAAAATGGAAGCTTTACTCTGCAGAAAACTGGGCGATCCAACTATACCAGTAGACGACTCAGTAAACTCTCCATTAACTCTCTCAAAGGCTCACCCAATTCCACAACTCAACTCACCGACTGCAGTGAGAGTCCGAGTCAAAGCCACGAGCTTGAATTTCGCCAATTACCTTCAAATCCTGGGTGAGTACCAAGAAAAACCACCCTTACCCTTCATACCCGGATCTGATTACTCGGGCATCGTCGAGTCGGTGGGATCCAATGTCACCAAGTTTAAAATCGGTGACGCCGTTTGCTCTGTTGCCGGCCTCGGATCATTCGCGCAATTCATTGTTGCCGATGAAACTGAATTGTATGTTTCTTAATATGTGTTGTGTCTCACACTCACTGTATTTGATTAGCTTTCTTGGACTAGCTTGCAAAGAAGTGGGAAAGACTATAAGACATTTGAAAATGTTATTCTTCAAAATAGAGGACAGGAAATACTGTGAAAAGAATAAGCTCAATAATTATGTTAAAGAAGTTATTTAAAAATAATTCAAACTCTAATCACTTGTCTGGGTTAAAGTCTGCTGCTAAGTTTATTTTTAGATAGATTCCGAAATTAAGTTAATTATAAGTTGAAGCCCATAACAACCCTCATTGATGTTAGGTTTAGTTTTTCATTTCCAAAAATTGGTCTGATGAGAAAAATAATTGATTTTGTGATGAGCTTATGGATTTTCATTTAATTTGAATTATTTTTGTGGATTGAAGAATTCAAGTACCGGACAGATGTGATATGGTTGCTGTTGGTGCACTTCCAGTCGCATATGGAACATCTCATGTGGCCCTCCATAGAGCACAATTGCGAGCCGGTCAGGTAGCTCAAACCTCCTGTTCTCTTGTCCATGATAATCTTGTATGTTGTTTCACTGTATTCTATCTTCATATGTGAGCATGTGTTTATGTTGAAATTGTATGAAATTATAGGTATTGCTGGTTCTTGGAGCTGCTGGCGGTGTTGGAGTTTCTGCTGTACAAATCGGAAAGATCAGTGGTGCCATTGTTATTGCTGTTGCCAGGTACCTATTTTACTGGATTTGCTAAGTTCGTAAACATTATTAGTCCATGAGTATAAAACCTTTTGTACGTAGAAGATGAATTTGTTTTACCTCTCAGTGCTTGGAGCAACATAACCTAGGTTTGGCTGTCTTTATTATGATAGGGGAGAGGAAAAGGTGAAATATTTGAAGTCCATGGGTGTTGATCATGTTGTCGACTCAAGTGCAGAAACTATCATTGACAGTATCAAGGGATTTCTGAAGGCAAGAAAGCTTAAAGGAGTTGATGTTTTATATGATCCTGTTGGAGGCAAGCTTACAAAAGAAAGCATGAAGTTGTTAAAATGGGGAGCACATATTTTAATTATAGGTTTTGCTAGTGGGGAAATACCTGTTGTCCCAGCAAATATTGCCCTTGTGAAGGTATGCCACTAACTGTTTGCATTTTATGGTGTCAACAATTCTTGTTTTTACCTCAGAAAATAAAATTTTCTATTTTTTTGTCCTTTCCTATATCGATACATTATACAATCTGCCATGAATTTTTGTTTTCTTTTGCTTGGTGCTTGTTAGATAAAGAATTAAAGTGTAAGATTTCATGCTATGGAAATGCCATTGTTGTCAGTGATTTGTGATGTGGACCGTGGACGATAGCTTTTTCTTGCTTCTTGCATTGAGTTTTGAAGCCATAGATAGGTTCACAACTCCTCATATCATCTTTTGAATAAATGAAGCTAGCATGTGCAGATACTCGTTTGAAATCTGAGGTCCAAAGACTTCAAGTTACTATCTTTCAACGAATTAATCAGTCAGTAATCATCTTGAATAAACTGAGCTAGCACTCAGATCACCATCTTTAGATGAGTTATTTTAAGCAACTGCAGTTGCCAATTGACCCCAAGGATTGACCTAGTGATATAGTTTCACTTACAACTTAACAAGTATATGCTGATTCAAGTATCATGTGAAGTGATTTAGGGTGGGGAAGGAGAGGCTGTTCGAGAAAAAAATTAAATCAATCAATAAAGTTGTAAATAAGAATTGATGTTGAGATTTTATAAATGCAATAATGACTTCTTACATGTTACTAGAAAGCTTGTTCCCCAAAAATTGAACAGTATCCAAATCTTCCAGCAAAACCCTTAATCCACCCTTTTCTATCATCTCTTTAAATTCCAACTTCCAAGGAAGTAGAATTTTTCCTTGCACCAGCACCTCTGTTAATTCTTGTCCATCCCAATGATGGATATTTTCAGAAATCTATCCTGGGTTATGTTAGTGCAGACGTTTTAAGAGGAAAAGAATATTTCATAGGAAAAGAATATTTCATTCTTTTGACCATGCACTTGTGAGGTCTCATAAATTATCGATATGTTGGAATTTCCCCTCCAAAGTTCTCTTCTGTTTCTCTCAACAAATTAACTCAGTCAGTAGGTATATATTTCATCATTTTGCGCCTCTGTTTATCTGCTTTATGGATTGGCTGGAATTTGTATAAGCACGTGTTATCTCCTTTTGGCCTGCTCTGTATGTTCGATCGAAGTGTCCGTTTAATTTTGCAGAACTGGACAATTCATGGTCTCTACTGGGGAAGCTATAAATTACATCAACCAGCTGTACTTGAAGATTCATTGAAGGAGCTTCTATCCTGGGTGGTGAGGGGTTTAATTACCATAAACATTTCTCATACTTTCAGCCTTTCAGAGGTAACAAGCAAACTTATCGTCTTTTGCCTGAGTAAAGTTCATTGCCTATCTAAAAAGAATTCGGATTTTCTTACTGCATTGCTCCTGTCATTTTTTAAGATCAGAAATCTATTTTGATTAAGATAAAGAAACATAAAACCAGGCAATATATAAACTGAAAATCCTAAATTTACCCCTTTTGATACTAACCTGATACCTCCTATCATTTTCTCTATAATCAAATTTTGGAAAAGCATGCTGATATTTCGTTATTTCCGTTGAATATTGAAGTAGTCTTGTTGAAAATCATTCCAGTTATAACTTCGAAATAAGAAAAGAAACCATCAGGTTAAATATTGGATGCTATTTGCAGTGCAAGGCGCTAGGCGCTACTCGATTTCTGATTGGATCAATGAAGCTCTCTCAAACCCTTCGTCCTGCTTGCTTGGATTAGTAAATGTTTACAATCGATCGCATGCTGATATCTACTGTTTGTGGTGACAGGCTAATCTTGCTTTTGCTGCGTTGAAGGATAGAAAGGCAATCGGGAAGGTGATGATTGCTTTCGATGATCACAAAGCTGAAATATCTAAGCTTTAATTGCCATACGAGGAACACAGAAACTTTTCCCAAATATTCAACAGTTCTAAATATCGAAAGGTACTGTTGTTAATGATACAACTTTAGTAGTAGTTACTACTATGGTTCTTGTTTCGTCCTTTATCATTTTCCAGTTTAATGTATCATCTCGATACTAAGCTCCTGTTTGGCCTCCATTATAATTCAATACAAATTTTCTCACTCATTTTAACCACACATTCTCCAATAGAATAATATTACACGTAAACTCGAAATTTTTCATTCCTTTTTAGCCACATATTTTCCAAAAGAATCACGATTCCAAAATACATTATTTCCAAAAATTCATTATAATGGATCCCAAACAGAGGTTGGGGGGGTGGGGCGTGGTATTGAAATTGGGATTTCTAAATACTTTTATGGATTTAAAAAGTTTAGGTATACTCAATCAAGACTTTATAAAGGTTTTCGATGGTCAATATAGATTTTTAGAAGTCGTAATGGTGTTTAAAAAGTACTTTTATAAAATTCTTTATATACGAACTTTTAAACAGAAAGCACAAATATAAAATTTCATAAAAATTCTCTTATTCCCTCCTAAGATTTTAAGACTTTAAAATAATAATAATAATAATAATAATAATAATAATAATAATATCTTTCCATTTGTAAGATTTCTCTCTTTCATTTTATGAATCAGCTATGATATAAATATATTAATATTTTTCTCTTTTCAACATGTTAATATTCTCATTTCTTTTTTCTTGCTTCTTTTTCATAAATTTCTTATTTTTCCATGAAAAAAAAATCAATTTGGAAATAAAATACTTATTAAGATCTTTTACTCTTCTTTTTTATGATATCCTCCAATGTTTTCTACAGGGTAAAGATACATTTTTAATCAAAATAAATCAATTTGCAATTAAATTTTTATAAGGAAATTTGTAGCGGATGTCTCAAATCTTTCAAAATAGTGTAGACACCCAAACTTTGAATAGTTGCAATAGCCCCAAACCTTTTTCAAAATCGTGCTACCGATGAACCTTTGGACGATTTTCATCCAAAAGACTTTTAGTTGATAAAAATTCTGCGTTTGATCATAATTTGACCAATTTTAAAATGGAGTTATGATTTTATAACATTTAAATAATTAAGAAAAGAAAACTTGCGCCGAAGTTTCCAAACGTTTTAAAAATATGCATCTCGATCTCAAATCTTTAATAAATATGCACCGAAAGTACCTCAAACAATTTTCATTCAAAAATCTATCAATTGATCGAAGTTATTCATCTTCCTCGATCCATGCAAACTCAAACGGGTATTTCGTGTATAGGTATTAGGTTTTCGTGAAAATTGTTGTTAGAAACAGATACTTACAAAATAAAATCAAAATGCAATAGAAATCGATCAATAATTATGTATGAAATTAGGGGACGTTGACAAAGGGAAGATTTTGAAACTATGATTCTTGAGCATAACTTGAGCAATGTGGGTTATTTTATTTTTACATTTAATCTCAGAATTTTTGAAATAAAAAACGGGGATAGTAGAGTTGGGATTTGAAACATATTTCGGTTTAAGTTCCACTTGATTTCATAGGGAAGAAAAAGGTCCATACATTTTGAACAATGAAAACTTCGACTTCCCTGCTAAGCAATTTCACCATCAATAGCTGCAGCCATCAATTAAATTTGATTTGCAGTCAATTTTATTGAATAGAAACAAGCAGAACAACTGCACACGCACCCGACAAATACTGAGTTAAACTTGAGGTTCCACAACACTGCCACATTGCATAACTTATCACACTACACAAATATGGGACCACCAAATTCTAATTCTATAACATTAAATTAGCTAGAAAATAAGACGTCGTAAAGCGTTGATAGGATCCCTTTTTGACTCTCCATGTTTATATGTAGCGATATGGGGCCGGAGAAAGGAAGGAGAGAGATCGAGTTACTCTTAGCGATATTGGGGCGGAGAAAGGAAGGAGAGAGATCGAGTTACTCTTGCTTATGGCGTATCAAGCCTCCAAAAAGGTGAACATACTGAACTGAAATTTAACACTCAGTATCAGGTTCTGTCAAGTCCACTCGATACATTTCTCGAGCTGATCCTGAACGAGCTCTTTCCTCCCCGGTCTGCAGCCGTACACAACAAAGCAGATTAGCTGACATAAATTTCAGGTATATAATGTCACTTTCTATGACAATTTTAATATAGGAAAAATAGGAAGGAAACAGATATTGTTTAAATAATTTTCACATACAAACTTTTAATGTCACTTTCTATGACAATTTAAAGGAAAAAAAAAAAGAGAGAGAGAGAGAGGAAGGAAACTGATATTGGACCACATTTGATATTGTACCACATTTTACTTATAAAATACACAATGAAATCAGTAAGCAGTTCAGAACCACAGTGCAGAAATTAGGACCACCCTACAAACCCAATCTGCAGAAGCTAATCATTTGAAAATAAACAAATTAATTTCCTGAATAGAAAGCTCTGCATCCATACTTGGAAATATTTATTTCATTGTCCCGTAAACCAGAAGTTTGCATGAACTGATTGAGAACAAATTAATCAAAAAGTGTACTTAAAAAGATAACTTTTGTACCATAAAACTTAAATTAAACAATTAAAATTGCATATACGGTACATGTATGAATAAAAAGAAAATGTTGGTGCGTACTACTTCACGCATAAAGAAATAAGAAAAAGGGAAACAACTATGACATCGGAAAGCATATAAAATTCATACCTGTAGTTTCCACATATAACTTGTCACTCGAATGGCAATCTAGCATGTTCAATTTAAAAAAAAATGGGAGAGCAAGAAATAGATGAGGTTTTATGATAATTTAGTAGGAAAAACAGTGAAAATTGTGCAGAAAAATGTACAGTAATAGGTAATTGAACTATCATAATCATCAGATTATTACCAAAACCGTAAACTTTGTGTGTGGATACCTTCGATATTTGGAACTGGATATTAAACTTTCTAACACAATCTTTGGGACATTTAGCTCGAGCAGAAGTTCCTGATCTTACACACTCGAATAAACTATAATTCTGAAGTAAAATCAACACATAACTCATGAGTAATAAGGAAAAGGTGGCAAAACTACACGTTGAAAGAGTAATTTATAAAAGAATCCAAGAAGCAACTCACAAAATGTAAATCGTCAACATAAACTCAAATGAGGAGCTCTCAACTGATTTTGATTCACAAAAGTTAGGGAGAGTGAAAACTGAAACAAAGTTTTAAGCTATTCCTTCATAAACAAATGTTCATCCCACACCCTCGGAGTTCAACTCTTTCAGTATGACCGTGACGTAGGACTTTTTTATATCAATGTAACACAAATATATTCAAGCACGTCTAATTAATAGATAGAGATATGATTTACAGAATAGGAAACATTTAGCGGGGGCGGAGCCAGGATCCGATGGTACGGGGGGCTACTGGGTTGGACAATGGAAAAAATGAGCTATAACCAATTTTATTTTTTTTTAAACAAAAGCTGGGCTTGATCGTAGCCCACCCCTCTCTGCGCCACTGTTTAGCCCCTTTTCTCTAATAAACATAAAACTAAAGTCAGGTTTATCCGTAGGAAATTAAAAACTACTTGAAAAAGAAGGTGACGAAGAGATACCATAGATGGGATCTTAGGCTATTCACCGAGATTTAGCAACATTTGCATATAAATATTAGTATAAACGTAGAACAAAACGACAAATTGTGAGTCATCAAAATACACTGATCAACATTCACTAATGGCATACAAGATTAAACATTACAATGAACAAGATTTTAGTTTCTTTTTCTTTTCCTTTTTTTATATATTGTTCACTGCTGTAGGGTCAACCTTACCAAACGAGATATAAGTGAATAACAAAGGCATCTTGTCGAAGGGAATAGTCTTTTGGAAACAAGACTGAGACCAAACGATAACAAAATGAAGGCAACAGCAAGAGGAGCTCCCTTCAGTCCAAGCACAGAGGAAGAGGGACATGAAACTATCTCCCGCATCATTCACTCAATCACAGTAGCATAAAACTTCTTGTATTCTACTTAGCGGTTAAATGAATGAGTCGGCAGCTAATTCAACCCCCAATATCGTCCATGAATGGGCTAAAGGAAGCTCCTTAGACCATTTCTCATTGTATAAACATTTCAAATTATTGATCACATTTCCCAAAGGACCAAGATGTAAAAGAGAGTGTGAAAGAGAGAGAAAAAAATGATTTAACATGCAAAAGTACTTCAGTGAAATTTCAAGCTCCAAATGCTTAAAAGTCTATCAAATGCTTATGAACAACCTAAATCAAGACAGTTTTTATGCTTATCATGTGACAAATCAAAAATCCTAATGATGACACATTCAATTTAGTAGCTAATATTCAATTAAGATTTGTTTCCCTAGCTCAACACTGAAAAATAGCAAAGCGTTACCTCATTTTACTTTCCCAGTGAAACCTGAAATAGAGCAACGCTAATGGCAGATGGACACTAAACCAGATAGAAAAATAAAATAAGAGTGTGGTAGAACATATTCTGTAGCACAAAATGAAGAAATTGAAATCAAATTTCAATTCTTGATTGAAAAAAAAATGCTACAATAAATCATAACCTTCTTAAAGCTATAAATAAGAAATCTTGAACTGATACAATAAAAATCCATTAGCAATTAAAAAGTCATCTAAACCCTTTTCAAGAGAGAGAGAATTTAAAATGAATTCAACTGCGATTACTATCAATTTTCCACAAACCCTAATGTTACTCAGAAGGAAAATCAAAACCCACATTCCAGCTATTCGCAATCACAATCATCCATGGCAAAAATTAATTACAAATTAAACTATCTAATAATCTTTCAGAAATTACTTAACTGCTCGCAGTTGTAAAGGAGGAGCTCAGAACAGTTGAAACCCTAAATCACCAATGATGTTTATTAAAAATGGTATCATTGTAGTTCTTTGAACAGAAAATGATAAAGAAAACAAGGATAAGATAGCAGGTCGCTAAAAAGTTAATCTGATTGATTTATTAATAAAATCGTAGGGTCAGGAAGACCAAGAAATATTAATTACAGGGGGAAGATGATAAGTCACTATCTTCATGAGAATCAGAGATGGGAAAGCGACTTCAAGATCTCTTCAAAAATCTTATATAAGAACACACAATAGAAGAAGATAAATACACGTACACGTACACAAGAAAGAGAGAAGAGAGCTGTTCTGTTGACATATTCTGCAGCTAAATGATCTGAAATGGCAAGAACAAGAAAGTATTAATTCTCCTGCGATCGTGTGTCTGTAAGAAAGGGAGAGTGGGAGACCATGAATAGTACACACCGGCAGGAGATTACGAGAGGGTGGGGTCGAGTGGGGGTTAAACTTTGACCACCGCTCCACTATGTCTGAAGGGGTACCCCACCGATGCTGCGGGAACAGTGGTGCACTGTGGCAACTGTCGGAATTTCACACGATAAAGCTTTCTCATTTTCAGACAACTATTTAAATCAAACACGTGCATTAGTGGCGAATTTTTTGAAATACCCATGTTTTAATAGATAAATTACAGCATAATTAACTTATAATTTTCTTGTTTTGTTTAAGATTCCTGTGGAAAGCAGAATTCTCCTTATTCGCATGTTTGGGACGTGATTATAATTTGTGCATAAAGAGTAAGTTATATTTTATTTACCTATTTTGTGAAAAACTAAGTAATATTCACTCATTTCTATTTATTTATAATTTAAAACGATTATAAACAAATCCTAAATATCCGTTCAATTTTTCATCTTCATCATTTTCTTCACCTACATTGCAGCTCATATTTACCTCCCCCCGCATTTCCCCCTCTCTTGCTGCAGCCCTTGAGCAGCTACGAAGTGCCTCAAAAGGCTCTTGAATGGTCCTTCGATTTGAATGTTGTTCTTATGTATTGTATTATTTCGTTGCATATAAAGTTCCTATTTTATTCTTTCCCCTACTCATTCTAGTAAATAAGTAAGCAATACAACTACAAGCAATTGTACTTGATGATCTTCATTATCTACGTACAATAATTTAGTTTTTCTTTCTTAGGGGTTTTTTTTAAAATTCTTTCCTACGTTGAGGTACGGAAAAAAAAATACCTAGTTTTTAATTTGGATGCTGCCGTCCTAGATTCTTTAGTCCATTATCAAAGAAGGATTTTCCAATAAACTAAGAAAATTAGGAGAGACGAGAGTGAAGAAGGGAGTAAGGAGGGCTGAAGAGCAAGATTCAATAGTCGTGGTTGTGAAGAAAATAATTTATCCTTGGCATGTCATTTTACATAAACTAGAAAGTATATGCTACTGCCATTTTCTTCTTTTAACTGGATCACGATTAATAAATTTTCATTGGGCACTTAAAGGGCAGATAAAGTAATTCATATTAGGTGAATTTTTTAAATGGCCATCGCATCATAGTCCAAGAGAAAAGAAAAACAACCTTTTAATTTTTCTAAAATGCTGTCGTTTTGGATTAAAAATAAATTTAATCTTACCGAAAATGACGACTAATAAGAGTAATGCCTCGACTCTCCAATCTCGACATGTTCTCCTAACATGTCGAGATTGGAGAGTTTATTTAAAATAAAAAAATAGAAGGAAAATGACATCTATATTTAGAGATTTTGAAGAGATTGACAGTAAAAGTAGAGTGGTACCTAACTTTTTAACAACGGCGAATCGAAAAAAAATGGAAGAGAAAACATTTGATGAGTTAAAAACTTGAGCAAAGCAAATTGCATGGATATCCATTCCTATGAAATTATTGTAAATTTGAAACTATCTTATTTATTTATTTAAAAGATATATTCGTTCCTGTTGACACACAAAAATAAGGCTCAACTAAATGGTCCAAAGAATGAAGTCCAATTGTCCAAATAAAGGGTCCAGAGAGAAATGCCCAGTAAGAAGATTTGAAAGTTGAGTTCGAACAAAGTCATGTAATGGACCCAAAATGGAGTTTAATAGCAAAAACCCATCATCTTCCAAGCCCGCGGAACGCCCAAGATCTAGGCGAACCAATTGTCGCCCAGACTCACGAAACGCCCAAAGCTGGGCGAATAGAGTGTTTTGTCATTTCGGTTATCAGGACAATTAAAGGGAATTATACCATCTTCCACAACCCAAGAATCTCAGGTACAAGCAGTTAGGTAATAGGAGTAGTGACAGCAGTCAAAAGTGGCAGTTTCTTAACAAATCACTCATGATGGAGAACGTGAGTAGTTGCATGACGACAAAGCAGTTGCACAAAGAAAAAACCGTAAGAAGCAGTATAAAAGAGAAGGAGAAGCATAGAAGGAAAACTCTCTCCCCTCCCCTCCCCTCCCCCCTGAAAAATCAACTCTCGAACAGAGATTATATAACTTTAATTTCCTTTACT
>CAIGRK010380198.1:0-10906 GCA_903798315.1 Fraxinus greggii | reverse complement strand
AAAAAAAAAAAAAAACAGCAACTTACAAATTTACCTTGATTACCCCACGACAGAAAAGCATTTCCACGACTTCCTTAACAATTGGAAGCAATCCAGCATGGTGAACACCAATCCCTCTCCGAAGGAGTTCTTGAACTCTAACAACCTATAATTCATGTATGTCAAATTCCTGGATCCCAAAATCACTTAAAATTAATAAAAATCATATAATGCACCTGCGGTAGATTTCTGTCTGATCCTTTTAACCTTGAAAATGCTTTATCACAGAAGATCCGGATTTCACTTTTCTCTGTGCTAGTTGTGAGGTCAGTCCCAGTCATTTTATCAGCTGATTTGTCACAACGAAGTTTTGAAAAACAGAATATGACCACCTGAAGACAAAAGTAATTATGCTAAATAAAAAATTAAAGTTATAACATGACAACGTGTCATAATCACATTAGTGAAAGTTTGAAGAATTAAAATAGCATCAAACGCATTTAGTTTTCAGACATCTAGTAAGCATTCTTATCTAGAAGTACAGCACTACATCCAGAATAAGTCAAAATAAAACTATTAGAGTAGTAAAACAGGAAATACAATAGCCAGAGCAACCTGTTACTCTTACATTTTGTGGATGCACTAAAAAAACATAAACATCAGAATAGAGTTTTTCAAAACATACTGGTAAGAGTGATTTCTTTGAAAGCTTGTTTATAAGTGACAACCACAAAGAAGCTTCTGATCTCCGCGATCCCCAAGAGTTGCCGCCACCACTGTTTTGATATCCCCAACCAGGCCCAGAATTCCCCGAATTTTGGAATCCAGAATGTTTGTTCTGTTTTCCCTGAGAGAAACTTTCACGATTCTGATTTCGAGCCCTGTCATTGGCTGCTGAAGAACCAGAATAGGTTCCTGCGCCACCAGCAACATTTGTGTTTTTCTTCTTGGCAGCATCTTTAGCAGCTTTTAAACCCTGCGGCAAAATTTTTTCATTTTCACAGATCTTGTAAAGCTCTCCAGAATAAAAAAGGCAATGCTCCAGAGGGACTGGTCTTTTAGTCGTCCTGATGAAGATAATAAAACATATAGAAATAAAGCTAAGAAAATCCATCGTTGGATTAATATGAAATATATAGCTTGTACTAAAGTACCCCATAAAGAAGGTCATAAATATGTATTGAAATGGTCAGTGAACTTTTCTTATGAGAGTATGCTACTAACCAAATAACCCGAATTTGCTTTTGTTTTGTCCGACCAATCCAATCAGCAAACTCGTTAGTGTTTGGTACCTACAGAATGAAAAAGAACACTTAACATGGTAACAGAAAGAAAAAACTGCAATGAAAACATAGGTACCAATGTGCATCGGCTTTCAACATTCTACTTTACTTAGAACCCATGTGAGCCCCTTTTTTTGCCAAAAATGTATTTTGAAATAGTATTTTGATGGAGAATGTATGGTTAAAAAAATAAGGAAAAATTTTGGATTTGTGTATAATATTTTATTGAAAACGTGTGGCTAAATAGAAGAGAGACAAAAATATATTTTGACAATAATGGGGACCAAACAAACACTTAATATGGTAACAGAAAGAAAATTGCACTGAAAAAATAGGTACCAATAAGCATCAGCTTACAAGATTTTAGATTAATAAACTGAAAATCTGAATAAAAATTATCTAAAAGAACATAAAATGCAAAAAATTTGTCTTTTATCTAATGTTTTGTCAAATTTGTCATCGTTGCCTTTCCATCGTATCAAACATTTCAATTAGGAAAAGAAATCAAAGAAAATCGAGCATAAAAGTGTGAACACAACAGTAACAAGCTAGACGGATTTATAAATATAGTCCATCTTCTAAAAGCACTACTGAGTGTCATTTATTATGGGAGAGGAAAAGTCCACTTACGTCCATGTTCCTTTCTCTCTGTTTTTCTCAATGTTATAAAAAACCGGACCCGGCCGGCCGGTTCAACCGGAAAAACCGGGAACCGGCCTAAAATCCGATTCGGTTATATTTAAAAACCCTCTTAATATAAAGCCCATAAAAAACCGGTCAATTGGCTGGTTTATTCAGTACCCGGTTAACCCGGAACTGGTTTTGCCGGTTCATTGGCTATTTATTTAAAAATTATATAATAATTAATTTTAAGCCTCTTCAATTGTAAGGCACAAAATTGTTGGATAACATAATTAATTTTAAGCCCTTCCATAGTAACACCCAGAATTGTTGCTTATTCAACAGTTGGCAATTCCATTTAGAGATACATTTTCCTGGGATTTTGTAGTTACTATCTGATGTCGGAATTGCAAAGCATCCTTTGGCTGCGGTCAAAAGCAACCCATTTGGCTATACTTAAAATCAAATAAAAAACAAAAGAATCTTTCGTTTGTTTACTTTATTGAATAAATTAATTATTTTTTATCTTATTTTAATTAATAAAAATTAAAAAATCTCCAAGTATTTCAATAAATAATATTTTACTACTATCTAATATTATTTATTATTTGAAAATAATTTATTTATCTTTATTTAACTACCCAGTTCGACCCCGGTTCAACCCTTGAACCTTTTGTTTTTCCCGGTCAATGTTCGGTCCGGGTTTTAAAATATTGGTTTTTCTATTTTTTTGGACAATTAACAATTCTATTCAGTTTCACTAAGCCCCTGTTTGATGGCCATTATTTTGAGAAAATTGAGTTTTGAATAGTGATTTTTTTAAAAATGAGCGGTTAAAAAGCATGAAAAAGTTTTGGATTTACGAGCAAAACATTTAATTGTGTAAATGTATGGTTTAAAATTGAGAATCATATTTGATAGTTAGGTGAAATATAACCCTAAGCTTTCTCATCTTGATTATTCTTATAACTTGTGTTTCTTTGTTGAATTCATCGTCATATTCATCGCGTTAACTTAGTTAAAATCATTGATTCCAAATTTCATTCATCTAAATAGAATAAGAGCTACACAATTATAGTACTTGATAGAAATTAAATATTCATCGCATTAACTTATTTAAAATCATTGATTCCCAATTTCATTCATCTAGACAAATGAAGAGCTACAAAATATAGTACTTCATAGAAATTAAATATCAATCCCCGTGGGTTCGACATCCATACTTGATCATATATTACAAAACTTAACACCGAACACTTGCGATATATATAGGTTATAGAAAATGTGTAACAACATTAAAGAAGATTCATGTTCACAAGAACCATGATACTAATTAAACTTGTTAGAAGATTGACACAGACTAAAATTAACATGGCACGATGTGGTTACAAAAGATTTCACTTTATTGGATTTTTTGGTATATGGAGCTCTATGGGTATCTCTGCAATCTACAAAAATTCTAATCTCCCTACCGCCAAATATGTAGTCAACTGTGTAATTGAGGAAGCCAGCATTGACTCGCATAGTCGACCACAAATTTATAGGAAACAACACTTCGTTAATAAAAAAAGAAATTTACTAGTGTTTTTAGTCATCTAAGTAGCCTGTGTATCTCAACCCTTCCATTATCATCATATTAATTAACATCTACATGGACGACATAAGACATCGTCTTTTTGCATTAGTAATATATATACTACTTCGTAGCCTGAAAACTATTTAAGCAATAGGAGTTTAAATTATGTTTTGTGTGATGAAAGATGATATCCCATTCCCACCAGCTAGCCTACTGAAATTCCAACAACTTAAGAATAAACCTTTCATCTAAGTTATGCAAGTCATGAGCCAGTCTCGTCAACTCTTACTAAAACATGCATAATTTAAAGTATCATGCTGATAAAGTACAGCACTACTAACACGTTAGATCTCCCAAAAACAGCAAATCAGAATGCATTACAATTTTGTAATTCATATAAACCAAGACCAAGGGGATTTATGGTCAAATACACTTCATAAATAAACAATGTGCATATGAAAACTGATGTCAAGACGTACCGTGGCTGAAAGTAGCACAAAATTGATATGCCTAGGAAGCATGATAATAACTTCTTCCCAAACGACACCTCTTTCAACATCATTAACATAATGCACTTCATCGAATATGACCTATATTTCCACATACAGCACAATCAAAAAGCCAGTTGTCTTAGAATTATTTAACAAGAAAAATAAAAATAAATTTTACGGATCTGAGATAATGAAAGATTTAAATATCATGAGGAAGATGCGTATTGTTTTCTTGAGTAAGGGGGAAAAGGAGACATGCACCATGAAAAACATCTTACCCATTCTATGTCACGTATGATGTCAGCACCCCTATAGAGCATTGATCTTAATATCTCAGTGGTCATGATGAGACAAGAGGCCTCAGGCCTCAAGCTAACATCACCCGTGAGCAGACCAACATCAAATTTCCCACAAAAATCTCTGTACTTTTGATTGCTGATGGTTTTAATAGGAGCAGTATATACAGCTCTTGTACAGTGCTGCATAAGTCCAACAAGCCTCGTTATAAATTTTCAATGCACAGAACAAAAGAAGATTTGAGGAGGAATCATTCTCCACAAAATTGATCAGAGAACAAAACTATCTAATTAACCAGCACATAATCTTGACACAGTGAAAAAAAGACATACTTTTGAAGCGAGAGCAAATGCATATTCTGCAACGACAGTCTTTCCAGCTGATGTATGAGCAGCCACAAAAACAGAATCCCCTCTTTCAAGATGATAGATGGCCTGTAATTAAAACAGAAAAAGATAAGTATTTCAGCTCACTTCAAAATATTCCATAGGAAATGACCACCATGGTAAACAAAGCACAAAGACAAGATCAAAAGAATACACTAAAATTTTTCGGGAAGTTCAGTATGCATGATTACGAAAATCTTATACACATAAACAAATATGGATGCCTTCTATTCACTAATTTATTTCTGGCAGTTCATTTTCTATCCCCCATCAGTCACCACAGAGAACAACCCCCACATGAAAAAAACTGAAACCATTAGATTTCATTGAAGTTTTAACATTATAGTTTCAATCAATTTACACAATACCATATCAAAAAAAATTGCAGAAAAATTGAAAGTGGTATTGGTGAATCTTAAATTTGTTTAAGAAAACTGGTGGATTTGGAGGTAGAAAGAGAGGAAGAAGCTGAAAAGGCAGAAAGGGTTTGGGGGAGGAGAGGATGAAAAAGTATTTCTTTTTATTTCTTCTCTCTTTTTTTGGTTTCTATGTTTTTTAAAAACTATTTTAATAGTTTTATGTGGGAAATATGTAAATTTTCCATTTTGTGCTTATTAAAATTGATCAAAATGTGGTCGACTCATTTTTCTAGTCAACTAACAGACCTCTGGACAGAAACCACAGCACGGGATTGCAAGCTTTGGGACCAGCTCTTCTACAAATGAAAGATTGGGGTAAAAGCTGCAAAAAGACGCAGCTGCAACTACCCCTTTATTTCTGGCAGTTCATATTCTATCCCCCACCCACGTCACCACAGACAATAACGTCATAACAGAAAAAACTAAAATCATTAACCTTCATTGAAGTTTTAACATCATAATTCCAAGTTAAAGATAAGTGCATCTTCCAACAATAATTATTATAACAGAACCAGAGTGCCTTAGCACAATAAATTATAACAGAATCAGTACCTCCTTTTGGAAAGGATCAAGTTCAAAAGGAAAATTAAGCGCCATATCAGGAACAATTTCATAAAACCGTTCTGCAATCTCTTCACTGCCTCCACTAAGAGCCCACACCTAAAAGATTCGTTGACTCTACTTGAGAAACCCAAGAAAAACTAGTACAAAAAACGTTAAAATACAGCAACTTACTAAAGTATCCTAAACTAGACAAACCATTACCTCCTTTTGTTGTTGTGCGCCATCATCATTATCTCCATCAAACCTTGACATCGATTTTTCTGATTCAACAGACAAAATTTGATCTATGACAGATGATTCGCCCTTTATCACATCACCAGCCACATACAGCTCTTTTACTTCAGTTTCTGTCTGACTAGATTCCTTGACAGACTCCAACTCTTTCACTTCCGTTTTTAACTCTAACATGTGGCCTGTAAAAAATAACATAACTAAGAATATCCACTTGGAACATTCTGGTGTAGGTAAAAAGCTGCGTGTACTATCACGCATAACAAAAAAGGGGAGATTGTTTTTTTCTCTTTAAGCATAGTAATGAACAATGTCAGAGAATAGTGCCAACCTCACTCAAGTTAGAACCATATTTATCTTTCAAGTTGCACATAACCCATGCTGAAGGGTCTAAATAACATCCTTTTTTCCTCACACTCTTCCCACCTCTTCATATCCCCTATATTCTGAGAACACCACATTGGGGTGTCAACACAAGTAATCATGATTACCATACTGAAATGTTTTCTCTAGACTTAGCTTCTTCCAACATCCAACGTTCATGATTGAAGTTCACATAAAGGAATTCTTCATCTACAAGAAAGGAATGAAATTTCCACCACCTAGAATCGGATTAAACTTAAATCCACAGTGCTTTCCAGAATTTATTACCATACTGAAGTGTTTATCACTAGTCGTAACAGCTTCCAACATTCAATTTTCATAAGGAATTCACTCACACCTAAAGAAAATAATGGACATACTGTATTCCCATATTAGTGCAAATATTTCCATAACAGGTAGCAAATTTTCTCTTCTGCCTGCATGGATCTTAACAGAAGAACTGAAGTTAGCTTAATTAATTCAGTCAGTGCCCACTCAAATACCTAACCTTCCTGAAGCTAAAGTAGGTCTTGTCATGGTCTTTATCAAATTGAGTAAAAAGGTATTATAAGCACAAGTCAAGACAAAATACAAGCAGTCATTTGTGAAGCACACTTTATATACAGCAGGGCATAGATCAGAAAATCAACATGAAAAGCATACAGACCATCTCCCACAGATTCTATGACATCCTCTTCCCAAGCTTTCTTAAATAAGTCATCAAACTGCACGGAAAACTCATTCTGCAGATAGAAGAAACAGATAAATATTAAGAAAATAGAATCAGAGAGACATGAATTACATTTGTTTCAGGCAGATAAGAATAGGCGCGTATAAGTGACAGATATTAACTGTTTTACATAGGAGATCATAAAAGTACTGCAACTGACCAGCTGCATATCTGGCGCACTCTTCACTGCACTTTGATTCTCAAAAACATTCCATGTGCAAGAATGTCCCTTCAAGAATTTATGAATAACCAAATGTTAGCATTATCAATATAAAGAAAAAGTAACAAAAGCTTAATGTTTGAACGACTTGGGATCTTCAATTGTCAAATTAAATAACGTTACCTTCAGATCACCAAAATCCAGTCCATCTTTAAAACCTGGGGGAACGACTTGTGCAGGACCCCCATCAAGAACCTCTTTTAGCCATTCACCATTGCAAGCACCATCTGGAATTATCTTTCCCAAGGAATCAGTATTATCCAAGCCACCTGGGTGAAAGGGACGGTTGTTGATGCTTCCTCTTACAAAATCCTTTGCAGGTCCAACAATGCGAGGCAAAGCACCAGAATCCTTGGCTCCTACTGTGAGTTCTGATACATCTACCTAAAACAGTGGCTTATAATTAACTACAAAACCAAAACATTGCTGAAAATGAAAACAGTAAAATGAATGACACTGTAAAGAGCCTGGAAATTAAGTATTAGGACAAGCTCATATCCTACTTAATTTATAAAATGCCAGAAGTTATAGATGTAGTTTTCTCCAATCTTACGGCTGAAAAGCAGACCGTTATTTAATTGCTAAAGATATAAGCCGAATACATTTGATACAAAAGTCTAGTCAAAATATATGGCTTTCATTTCATCTTTGATTCCCATATATGGCCAAAAGCGCATATTCACAATATAGAAGCATGATTCATATGGAGATAAGGGCATCAGAAGCCACATATTTCTGACACCCTGAGAACCGTGGTTATGTTTTATTATGATGATATCTATCTGTGAATCCTACTATTTAGTAGAAAACTGCCCCAGGCAAGTAAGGTTGCATCCAGATGGACCTGGTTGTCTACAAACTCATTTTTAGTACCCCTCATTTTTATTTTTATTTCATTTTTGTGGCCTCTTCAGAGTCGTACCTCAATTAATACTCCTCAAGGCCTTATGGCCTTAAATGTTGAAGATGTGCCTCTTTATCTTGTCTGAACCCATATTCTATGTTCTCTTTTAAAGATGTGCCTCTTTCTCGTCGGTCCCAATATTCTGGTTTTCTTTTAGTTTTACGTGAGCCAAGACTTCTTCACTTCAAAATGTTTTCAACTCGATTTCTTTCTCACGAACCAACTTCATATAATGTAACTTCTTGTGCATATTTCCAGTAAAAAGGGTAGAGGACGTCGGAATCTTTAAACTCAATAAGACATTTAAAATTTTGTGAAGTTCATCAACCTTTTGGTTTGCAATGTGACTAACTAATGTATTTCCAATTCTACGGGAGAAAAGAAATGTTTCATTCTCTCTAAGTTGGGGTAGCCATATTTTATCCGGATATGGCACTATGCACATTTTATTTTTTCTCTTTTCTTGCATCTTTATATTTTCGTTGTGCTCTATTGTTAGTGATTCTAGAGAATTGAATTCTTAGTTTAACGTATACTTCGACAACTCAAATTATTTATTTATTGATCACCAATCACTATAATTTTTCCACGAAGACAACTGCCTTACTGTTTAGGGAGACTTTTTCTATGCTATAATTGCATTAACTATTAGATTTGTTGTTTCGCATACCATATGCTATATTCGGCTAACTATTGTAGTAACTGTTGTTATCCAATGCAATTCACAATTAAAAGTAGTATCCTGAATCCTGTTATGTAATTCGAACTTAATTTTTGACAACTTTCTTGTCAATAGAAAATTGTAAACTTGCTCGCTACGATCAAATTCATCTTTAAAACGTGTATGATTTACCAACTGAATTGGTTTTGAAAGATATTCCCAATTCACGATGCAACTGATTCATTGGGCCAGAAGTAAAATAATTCTCTAATTTTTACAATTGATACTTCACTTCTTCACATCAAATTTAAAGAAATATAAAAATGAGCTCATTTTAACACAAGACAGTAATCAATAAGTGAGTGAAAATGCAGTTTATTTGTTGAAAAACGAAATTCAAATTAGCACTGACTTAATAATCCATACAATTTCCTACCTCTGTGTTGCCTTGTCCTCTGTGAAGCAAAAGTAAAAGAAGTATCTTATAGAGAGAGAACCTTTTGAATGACAAGAATTTCCCTGTCATAGTTTCTCTGAAGAATTTCCAGCAAAAATTTGATAGTAACATCTCTGTAAATTTAATGCTAAGGTCTTCAACATTCTTTGCTGAAAAGTTTCTCATTGTATTAGAACAGCTGGTCTCATTAAAGTCTCCATAGCTACATCCATTGAGTGACCCAAAAAATCTACCCTAACATAGACTAACACATAACTGATCACACCCTGGATATGCTATCAAGTTCAGAATGTTATACTCCGAAATCACTAGTACTTGTCCATCATATAAGTTCGAGCATTCAACTATATTAATAATGTCTAACACGTGAGAACAAAGAAAAAAGCCGAAGCAAACTTTCCGTACCTCTACTGAGTTCGGCTCCCACCTTTCATCTCCGGGGCCATGGTTTTTGCGCCTGAAAGGCATTTCCCATGTTGGAACAACCACAGACCGCGGAAATGAAGGCTCCAGTTCGGTCTTGGCTCTATCAAACCAGTCAAATTCCCACTGCCGTCCTGCATTTTCCGAAGAAAAGACATCCTCATCCAACCTAGGCAGCAAATGTTTCTCCTTTATGTACTCCTTAATAGTTTCAGGAGTTTCCAATGGAAACGCTGGTGGCTGCCCACAATTATCCAATAACACAATAATTACATTCCAAATTGGCCGTAATACATAAACTCCAAATTCACATAATTAAAGCTAAAAAAAAAGCCCGGCATTAATAAAGAAAGTGCATGTGATTGAGACAAACAATACTGACGGGAATGAAGTCAGGGAGGGAGTGCAGGGGGTTGGGGCGTTCGACGGGAGGGAGCGGTTCAATTCTGAGGTGGCCGCTGTAGCCGGTGAATCCGACCCGGAAAGAGAGCCCATTTGCCGCCGGGACCCGATCCATTTTACTGTTATGACCCCAACTTTACTCTTTTGAAGGAATCCAGGACGATTTTCGCTCTATTTGAATCGTTTACCCGTCGAGGATTCCGTTTCCCGTTCGCGATATTCCACGAGTTCTAGAAGAGCAGATTTTGTAAACCCATGAATAAACCCCTAACATAGAATTTATAAATGAATTTGCTCAATTAAAATGGAAGGCTAAGTTCCGCTCTAATCCTTTAAAATATTCATTTTTCAAAACTTTATTTTTATTTATACAATTTTTTAATAAAATAATACTTTTATATATATATTTAGCCTCTGTTTGTCTACCATTAATCCAAAAAATTATTTTCTACAATGAGATTATCTACCACACATTCACCCAATAAAATATTTTACGCACAAATCAATAAAGTTACTTTACTTTTCAACCATACAATCTCCAAAAAATATTATTCATTACTCTATTTTTCTCCCAATAATAGGAGACAAATAGGCTCTTAAGAAAATTTCCTATTACAAAGTGAATTTTCGCCAAGAAGGGCTCAAACAAACCCCAAACTTAAATATAAGACTCAGGTAATAATCCAACTTCTAATATTTTGTTTGATAAATTTAAAAAAAATAATTATTAAAGAATATGTAATATCGACGTGTGCTTCTCAGATTCTATCAAATATTATTTTTTTAATTTTAAAATAGCTAGTGAATATATTGTTTTAAACAAAAATATTTGTTGATATCACATATTATTGTAGAAGTAAAAATAAATTCTATAAAACTACCAAAATTAATAATAACAA
>CAIGRK010380036.1:0-12736 GCA_903798315.1 Fraxinus greggii | reverse complement strand
GTCTTGTAGGGTTTTTGGTTGTTTGAGAAATAAGAAAAGTGTTTGTTTTCTTAAGGTGCAATCCGTTTGTTAATGTGTTTGTAGATTCGATCAACATCACAACATCAACACATAAAGACTAAAATATTCAACTAATGCCAACACTAAAACAAAACATCTCCAAATTTTCTATAAGAGTGTTGGATAGGAGTTGTGTTGATGCCGCAGCCTCATTTGACGCCGCTACCTTCTCCGGCCATGTCGTTTTTGCTACTGCTACCCTCACCAAATGCTTCCTGGCACTGTGAAAATGAAATTTACGAAAAGTCAGCTCATTTCTACTATGCATAAAAATTAGAATTTTGATGAAAAAAGAAAACCGGGGTAAACGACACCAATTATAAGAATGAAGATAATGATAGAAATGTCAAAGAAACGATAAATTGATTTTTTATTACCAAGTTATTTTCATATTATAACATAGATAGGATCAGACATTAAAAAGAAGTATGCATCATTGAGCATTTCATTTCTCGTCAGATAACTTATTTCCATTCAATTTTCTCTTAGATAGGGTCTATTCTTTCTTTCTTTCTCTTTTTTCAGTTGACGTAGAAACCCACAGCCGCTACCCTTCAGCGGAGCCTCGACCACCCCGAAGGGGCGGGTGCTCAACCACTGTGAGTACGCACTAGGTAAATCCCGCTCCGTGTGCAATAGCCCACAAACCATACAGGAGAGGTAAACCGCACTAGGCAAGTCCGGTGCGACGAACTCGATCGAGAAAGTGTTGGCAAGGGATTCGAACTCGTGACCTTTAGTTTCCGATTCACTTGCTCCACCAACTCGGTCACCCCTGAAGGGGTTAGATAGGGTCTATTCTTGACATCCCATCACTTTGTTCTTCCTATTTTGGATGCCAAGGAAATAGAAATAAAAAGTACAGAGGAGACAGAATTGGTTCAGCAAGTCAAACAAACACAAAAGCTCAGGGAGGGAAGGAGGTGATTAAGAAACAGCCAGAAGTAATTCCATAAAATTTCAGAATTGGAATGCAAATTGTGCTTAAATTGCACTTTGGCACAGAATAGTCGGAAGATAATGGAGATGGAAGAGAAACTGCAACCTTATTGTCAGCTTTTCTTCCTAAAAGGATAAACAGCTAAGTTACTCAAAAGAGTTCACCCATAAGTCAGCAGGCAGTCGGGCCCGTAGTATACAAATAAATTAATTCTGGATTTTTAATCAATCAGTTTGTACTCGAGATCTGGCTCAGTCATGCTCCCACTAGCATTCTGATATGATATAAAGAAAACTGAAGCTAAGGGTTCTTTATTTCATTAGCGGAGACAAGTGCTTGCAAAGGTTTATAATCAGACAATTGCCAAGTTGCGATTTCTAGGGCTAGCCTATCATCATTGTCCATCTTTCCAGTCCTTTCTAGGATAAAATAGAATTACCTGAATAAGTCTTGTGCTTTTGCCGGATCTATTTTTCTGATCTCTCCAGTTGCGAGGATCAGCAACAAAATGCCAGTACTTAATCAAATGTTCTGCATGGAAGAAAGTAATAGCCAATGCTGAAAACATGCAGGAAAAAGTTCACACTCAATAAAGTCAACCCACTTGTTTAACGAGGTAATCAGGAATGTAAAGCATGTTGAGAGCCCAAAGGAGTGCTTTGAAATTCTTTGCATAAAATTCTTAATATTATTTGATGGAAAAAAACAGAACGAGCAGTTCCCAGTAAAAAGCTTAATGGAAGTCAATGATCAGACAGCATAATGAAGTCACAACACAAAATATTCATTGAAAATAGATTTCAAGCTGGTTTACAAATTGAGTTGGCACAAAATTACTTCATAAAATATGTTCAATGTTTTCCAATCAAGTCACATGTCAGCTTGTATCAGTAAATATCTATTGACAGTCTCAATTGGATAAGACGTTCATTTTACTTGACAATCGCATTGAACATATTGAATTCTTTTGCATGGAACCAACATATTTCATCTCTACTTGCCAAAATCACCCATTTGTTTATATCTTATCCTTGAATGCACAGTCAACTGTCAGCCACTAGCAATTGCATGCACATATGAAAATAGTGCATTTGGCCTTTCCACAGCAGTTTCAAGACGGAGAACCGAGGGGTAAGGGAGAAACAAGGGAAACCTGAACGTTCCTCCCAGTGGTACTTCATTATTTTTAATCCTGGACGATTCATTACGGACAGCAGAAAATATTCTCTAGCCAAAAGTTGAATAGGTATGAATATAAGCAGATTGCACTAAACTGAAACACAAAAAACATATCTAATTTTTCAACCCCACGACGCCTCACAGCCATTAAATTAGTGAGCAGTACCATTTGTCCTGGCCGTTTTAGCAGATTGTCAAAGGGTGGGCGTGGGGTGAGGTTCATTAGTCTCGGCGAATTAAAGCTCTTCAGTTGTTGCACCATATAGTGTCTCCATTCTGATGGCATTATACTTGTTAGGCGCAATTTCAATCATCTTACAACGCATCCATATGTCCTTGTTATTAATGCCAACTAATGTGTGTGCATTAATTTTACTCCCTTATTATATAGAATATGAAATGAAGTGCCAAAGTTTGAAGTAAAATAGAGACGGTTCGTCAAAAGTATGACGAAGGCAAATAAAGAAAACTGATCTTTTGGACATATCAACAACCAAAAAAAGTTATCCTTTCGTTCATATTCTTCCAGGACGCCCATAATTGCTTAAATATGAAAAATTATCATTACATTATTGCTAAGAGGAAATTTAGAAGGATCTGATAAATAACAACTAAAAGAAAATATACCTGGTATGAAGTCTGGGACCTGGTTTCGTCCTTCCTGTTGTGGAGCTTCATCATCTGAATCTGACAGAACTATGTATTCTTGATGAGGATTCAGCTGATTGGCAACATGGAAGGAAGCATTATCAAGTTCCTTATGTTCCTCAGGAATAAAGCCAAGCATAAGCTTTAGGTACTGAAAGCAAGATCCTGACCTTGGGGATCTTTACAGTCGTACTTTGGTCTGGATTCTCCACCATTTGAACTTCTCTGGGATCTTGAGTTTCTATAACTAGTTAAGGCAATCAATGGCAGGTAGTTCCATGCAAATCCAAAGAAAGAGGAACACATCCAAAAACTAAAGCTTATTTTCACTAAATTTAAGATTGACTATTTAATCTCTCTCATATCTATTCTGTTCATTGCCAAGTTTACTAGAATACCAACTGGCAATGTTAGTTTCCACCTACAACTCCTTTCTTAGTGATCTCTTATGCTCCTCTATGTTGAAGTTCAAACTGTTTGATGCTATGAAGCACGGACATGGACACAAGATATGGACAAGGAACACAGAGACATCGTGTAACTTTTTGAAAAGTTAAGACACAACACATCATGAGCACACCAACACAACATTTCAAAAAAGTACAACACAAACACGTTAGGGACAATGAGACTCATAACCTGTCAAAAAAGAAAAGCACAAACACGTCAACGACAAGTCGATCGAAATAGTTTAAATCTACATGCTTATATATTATATCTTTATTTTTCATTTTTCAGTAAAAATAATACCTTTTGAATTTTATAAGTGAAGTTTTTGAACCAGAGTATATCTGTTATGTTAAGGTAATTTTATTTGTACTATTTGTCACTGATGCAAGCGGAAGAAAGATGCATACAATTCATATAATACAAATTGGAGAATTCATAGAATTTTTTTTTTTTTTTTTCAAGTTAATATGACTTTCTTTTACACGGATAATATAATAGTTAAAAAGATTTCCTGAGTTAAATTTCTAGAAATAACATTATATGAGCAACCATATCGCTATACTACGTAACCCCAAGTTACTACCAGTAGGCAGCAGTAAGTAAATTCTGCCTTGGAGCGGAATTTACCATGAGTGGGTGCATTGTCAAATGCATGCTCTAAATATGAGTACATAACAGAAGACAAAAGATGCACAAATATTCAATATCTATCTTGTATAATTTTACTAACTGAAACAGGACATTTTCCAACAGAAGGATACCAGATAGCAAAACACTTTGGCTTTTACCATCCTTCGAATCCTGGCTCTTTGCAGACATATTGCTCCATTTTGTTAACAAGGTTCTTGCACTTTTTGAGATATCTAATCCTAAAATCAGAAAATGAAACAATCTAGAAGAGGAACATTTAAAAACTCCATTGCTAAGCATAAATGAAGGTTCACCATGTGATCAATCAACTAAAGAAATAGAAGTTGCATAACATAGAATTTTTATTTTTTCTGAAAAGTACAATGAGGGAGAAAGAGCATATAAATAAGATCTCTCTCTTCCTCAATATCAATGTATATCATCATAAAGTTCATATGAAGCAATTAAACAACTATCCTTTAACAACCAGTCTAGATATCAATATTTTGATACCAATGGGGTCCCATTTTACTCCTAAAAAATATAATTCTTCATGACATCTAATCGGGGCCAATTTGGTTACCTTTTGTTACTGCATTTATGAGCACTTAGACACATATATACAAACATACAGAGAGAAGCAGAAAATGATGGGGAGGTATGGAGAGAGATGGAGCAGATGGCGTCAAGGAACAATTGCAAGCAAAAGAACACACCTGGTGTCCAATAAAATTGCAGTTTAGTGACAATTTTATATATTATTGTTTTCTGTGCAAGGAAAGCCGTCTGTAGTGGCAAGATATGAAGAACCTGGAAAAAATAAACAACTTTTAAAACAATAGAGAAATATTAAAAGCATGGCATGTGGTAAATCAACATTATGATGGAAAAAGACCTTGAGAATAATATTAAGGACACTTGTTTGTTCTTCCATAGCTGCTTGACTTAACCATCTTGCTAATATCATCATACCACCTTTAATTAACAACCTGTAAATATATAAGAAAGTACAAGGCGATAAAGAGTAATTCACAGTCATAATTGAAGCTGAATATACTTTTATGTCTTCTTCAGAAGGGAAGAGACTGTATATTCATAGCAAGCTTTAAAGAAAAAGAAGGAAACAATCACCTAAATATCAGCCTCGAAGATTAAGGTCAGATTTACAGAAAATAGATAACCTATCAAATTAGTCAATAGAGAGAATTAAGATACATAAATATTGACTTTCAAGGAATCCTTATGATTTGCCAACACTCCCCCTCAAGCTTGTGAATAGATGTTTCTGTTCTCAACTTGCTAGTGGTCATATGAATTGCATAACCTGATAGTCCTTTGATTAAAATATCAACTTGTTGTACTTCTTTTGAAATATATGGTATGCAAATAAAACCGCTTCCAGTTTTTCTTTCATGAAATGTCTGTCCAATGCTACATGCATTGTACAATCATGTTGGAGAGAATTACGTGTTAAAGGCTAACTAATTATCAAATACAATGTCCTTGTTCCTTCCCATTTTACTCTGAGGTCATTAAGATCAATCATCAACTAAAGCATCTCAAAATTTCCTTGAGCCATGACCCTAAATTCCTGGTGCACTAGATCTAGCAACCACTATTTGCTTCTTACTCCATACCACTTAATTTTCTCCCAACGGGCAGTATCTTGATATTGACCTTAGATCTATAATTGACCATGGCCAATCTGCATTGATATATGCTTCCAAACTCAATTTCATATTTCTTCTAAATAAGATATACCTTTCTGAGGGCTGAACTTTAAACAATGAAGAACTTCATAATCTGTTTCTAGACGACTTTCTTTAGGTGAATCCGTGAACTGACTTACCATACCAACATCATAGGCTATATTCAGTCTTGTATGGCCCCAAGTAAGCAAGCTTGCCAGCCAGCCAGCATTTGGTGCATACCTCAGTCTACAACTGTCTCTTAGCCTCTCCAAGCTTATATCTGAGTTCAGTTGGGTGTATCAATGTGGTTGCACCATAGCATCCCAGTTTCCTTAAGGAGAGAGGAAATATATCTATTGATATAGATACCTCTTTTCGAGTGAGACACCTTTAATACCTAAGATATACTTAAATCTCCAGTCTTTCATTTCAAATTCTTAGGTCAATCATTTTTTCAGCCATTCCATCTCATCCTAATCATTCCGGTCGCAGTATTATCATCTATGTAATCAGGGTTGTGACCTTTCCGAAGCAGGAGTGCTTGACGAAAAGATGATTATATCCTTGACTTTATTGGTATTTCAACTCTACCATAGCCTTGGTAAACCTACTTAACTATGCTCTACGAGATTGCTTAAGCATACATAGTGCCTTCTTGAGTCGACCTACTTTGTTGATAATATCCCATCAAATATTGGTGGCTTCCATGTATACTTCTTCAAATCACCATTTACAAATGGATTCTTGACATCGACTTGTTGTTAAGGCCAACCAAGACAAGAACACATTTACCTCTAGAGTGAAGGATTCTTGATCATCCATCCACAGGTTTTGAGTATAAACTTTAACCACCAACCATGTTTGATACTTCAGCTTCGCTACTTAACATTTAACACCCATTTACTCCCTCTCATTTGTTGCATAAAAAGAGAGTAATCAAATCTCTGAGTCTCTAACACTAGAATATGTTCTTCATGTTTCAAATTTGTCTTGCAATCTATTGTCTATTAGCCCGTTGACAAAAAGCTCCAATTGCTCTGTTCTCCATCTCACTGTATTTTTTAGGACCTTTTTTGGGGAAAATAATATGCAGTGCTAAAGAGTGTGAGAGACTCTACTACTTTGAAGAGACCGATGTCATTAAAAAATGTAAAATTATAATTTGTGATTCTGTAACTGATTCTAGGAATAGTAAAATTCTATTATGACATATAGAATGAGTCATCCTAATTTTCAATACTTAAGATGTGTATTTCTTTCCATATTTTCGAATAAAATGACTACTTATTTCCAATGTAAAATCTGTGAATTAGCGAAACACCAACATAATTGTTTTTCAAAATCCAATTACAAACCATCGAAACCATTCAGTATGATTCACAATGATTTATGGGACCCTTACGAACTCTTAATTGTACTATCACAAAATAGCTTGTTACGTATATTGATGACCATACTCGAGTTTTTTGGGTTTGCCTGTTAAAAGAAAAAGTGATGTTCGTTCTATCTTTATCAATTTTCATTTGATGATTCAAACATAATCCAAACACATTCAAATTTTACGCTATGATAATGTCACGGAATATTTCATTGCTACCACCTTGCGAGACTACATATAAAAATAAGGGATAGTACACCAAATGCTATAAACTAGACACAAAGTATTTATTAGTCTCGATGTCACATTCTTTAAAAGGACTCCTCTCCAAAAACCTTCTCTTCAGGGAGAGAATTTGAGTGAAGACCATTTCTTGGACTTTGATTTCTCTCCTTCTGAACCTATCCCAAACATTAAATCTATCACACCATCTTGTCCACCCTACCTCAAAATTCTTAACTTATAATGCTCCATTTATAGGGTTTCGTGCTTTAGCATCTAACCTTGATAGTACAAAAATCCAAAGAAATATTCAAGAAGCCACTGTAAGTTCCAAAATGGAGAGTGGAAGAAATGCGAGCCCTAGAGAAAAATGAAAATTGGGATGTGATGCATGTACTGAAAGGAAGTAAACCCATCGGTTTTCAATGTGAAGTTTAAAGCTGGTGGACAATAGAGCGGTATAAAGATCACCTAATTGCAAAATGATACAAACAAATATACAACATAGACTACATAGACATGTTCGCACATGTGACAAAGTTGAATCCAATTCGAGTTCTAATGTTTTTAATAGCCATTTTGGATTAGCCTCTTCAACAACTGAACATTAAGAATGCATTCCTGAATGGGAAATTAGAAAAAGAAGTCTGCATGATATTGTCACAAGATTTTAGTAAAACCAATTAATAAAGACGGATATGTAAACTCAAAAAACTCTATATGATCTCAAACAATCACATAGAGCATGGTTCGATAGATTTGCTTAAATGTTGAAAAGTCAAGGATATTGGTAAGGACAATCACATCATAATGTGTTCTTCCAACAATTTAAAGACGAGAGGAAGATAGTTTTAATTGTATATGTTGATGACATAATCCTAACGGGAGACAATTTAGTGGTAATTGAAAGAGTAAAAAAAGGCCTAGTCACCGAATTTGAAGTAAAAATTTTGGAACAAATGCGATACCTCTTGGGAAAAGAAGTAGCAAAATCAAAAAAGGGTATCAGTGTTTCATAACGAAAATACATTCTTGACCTTCTAATCGAAACCGACATTCTTGGATGTAAACTAAGCGACATACCTATTGATACACGGAGAAAAACAAGACATCGGGAACCTAGTAAAAAAAGATGGGTATCAAAGATTAGTTAGCAAGACAATCTACCTAGAACATACTAGGCCTGATATTGCATTTGTAGTTAGTGTGGTAAGCCACATGCATTCTTCAAAGGAAACTCAATTGGAAGCAGAATATAGAATCCTCAGATACCTCAAAGGCTTCTCTGAAAAAGACTATTCTTCAAGAAAAATGAAAGAAAGAAAGTAGTATTCACATATGGAGAATGAGCCGTATTGAAGGTGAATCATATTAATAGTAGAGGAAAGAATTAAAAGAAAGGAAATAAATCTCTAATCAATTTACAATATTCTATCTATGGTAAGCAAAATCTCCAACAATCTCCCTAATTATATTCCTTTGGGATTTCCAACACGTATCGATAAATGATAAGAGATCAACTATTGATTCTTGCACCTTTGTATAGGGAAACCTAGTAACTGGAAGAAGAAACAGAACTTTGTGGCCAGAAGTATTGGTGAGGCTGAGTTTAGAACAGTTGCACAAAAAATATGTGAAAGATTATGGTTAATCAATCCAGTGAAACATAACCGAACCAAGCATGTATAGGTGGACAGACATTCTATCAAAGAAAATGTTGAAGACGGAGTTATTTGTATGACCTATATCCTTACAAAAAAGCGAAGTAAATATATCTTCACCAAAGGATTACCTCAACACAATTTCGATGATTTTATCCGCAAGTTGGATATGGTCAACATCTACGATCCAACTTGAGGAAAAGTGTAGAATACCTGGAAAATTATATGGGATAATTGTAATTGATTCTTTGTACCTTATTTAATTCTTCTATAGTTGTGCAGAATTTTCTTGTCCTAGTTTAGGAGAGTACTTCTCCTTTTTCTTCTCTTCTGTTGTGTTGTGAATTAAGAGCAATATGCTTGTATAATCATCAAGAAATACAGAAAAGTTATTCTGATTTCAATATATGTAATTTTATTTATACAATTGTATTTATACACGAAAATAAGTAACCAATCTCCTAATTATTTGGATTAGCAGGTCAAATTTACAGAAAATAAAAAACCTACTGAAGTAAACTATACTGAATCAATCATAATAAATCAGAAATAGTTACGATACAAAATTCTTGACTTTCCTACTAGGCAGGTATTCCATAACATTTGCCAACGGATTATATTGATTATTACACTAATAAAGAGAAGGTGCAATACCAAGATAGGACTGAAGGATTTTCTATTTGCAAGATTGACTCCATCAATTTGACTTGTCCAGAGAATGATTTTTCTTTCTTCATTAACGCAATCTTTTCATCTATAAAATGTTTATCTAACTCTTCCAGATCAGGTTGGACTGTGTCAATATCTGCAGGAGCCACTTTAGTACAAGGAAACTGCTATTTATCATCCTAAATCATTTATCCATTAAAAACTACAATTGGTATAGGCTCAACCGAACTACAAATGCCCAATTAAAAATTGTGGACTTACCTGTCTTAATTGATAGCGGCCCAGCCACCTGCATTAGTAGTTTTAAAAGAAATAGATGAGTAATTATCAAAAACAAAAGTGAAAACATTTCTAAAATTGGCATAAAAAGAGAAAAAAATTACCACCTCTTGAGACAGTGGATTGACTCCAGTTAATTCACGATGGGTTTTAACCAAGTATTTAAGCTGTTGGATCTGGCTCTTGAAGAGCTGCTTCTGCAAGTCCAACAAATCTGTATACGTTGTAACGGAGCTGATCAAGCAGTTCTGTTCTAGCTCTTTCACGAACTTCATTCTCTGTTCCTGAAAATTAATTTTCCAGCATATAGTATATGACCGTTAAGAATAAACTAGCAGGAAGGATAAAAGCATTAAATTACAAAATAAGGTTCTGGGCTCTGCAATCAGGGTGTGACATAGCAGAATATGAAGAAACACAAAAAGAAAGCTCGTTGATCCACAAAACACGTTGATTTGTGTGAATAGCAAGTTTGGATCAAGAATGATTTGGAACTCTCCAAAAGACTTATTTTTATAAACTTCAACCAAAAGGCAACATTCAGTTTTGCAAGAATATAAAGCTCAGTAAACCCTAGATAACAAAGGTATAGAACTTGTCTAGACTGCCCTCCTACCTAATAAATTAACACTAAATAATTAGACAATACTTATTACAACAAATGCAAACAATTAAAAGGAATAAAACAGCAGGTCCATGCCATTCCTTGCTCAGAAACTTCTTGTTCCCTTGGTTTTGCTTTCTGTTTGTCCAATTGGTCCTAGGATGCCCAAGCCTCGTTATTAACTGCATCAATGCGGATTCTAGAATTAATTGGAGAGAGGTCGATAAATTAATGTTGTGACTGGGAAATTTTCACTGAGAGGATTTGACGATATAAGTACCATGGTATATAAGGGGAGGAGAACTAGGGAAGTTGGAAAGTTTAGCAACAGCTCACTGTTTAGAGTGGAGAATAGGCATGTGATTGCTTGAAGCACGGCAAAGTTTAGCAACAGCTCACTGTTTAGAGTGGAGAATAGGCATGTGATTGCTTGAAGCACGGCTCTGACGTGTGGTATTGAGGTAAGGAGGGATGGGATAGGGTGGGGTGAAGTGGGAAATCATTTGAGATGGCAGAAAATGGGATGAAAAAATTAACTTTTACACTGTTCCTTCTCACAATAACTAATTAGATAATAAATTTTTCAGGAAATATTCTAAAAACTAAAAAGTCCTGAGAGAGACAGAACAGTAGACTTCAATTTTTTTTTTAAGCACCTTCAAACAACTAAACGTTCTTAAATACCCTCTATCCTTATTCTGCAGTGCCCAGTGTTAACACTACAAAAAAAATGGAATAAAGACTAGGAGAAAAAAGGCCAATTTGCCGATGATTTTCTCAGTTTTGTGTTGTCTTCAGCCCCCATGTCACCACATGGGGGACAGGGAGATGAAAAAAGGGGATCCTATCAACTTGTTCCGACCTACAATTAAGCTCATGAGCTTGGTCCGACTTCAGTCAAGAAACGAAAGAAGGCTTCTATCTCCAAGTTTAACTCAGACGTCTTGAGAAATAGAGATACGTATAATACAGGTTTTTCAAGTAAAGGGCTACAGCCATCACAGCCCTGTGCAAAAGAAAAAAAGGCCAAAAACATGCATTTGTAGGTCCTCTGAGTAGAATCATCAATCATCAACAGTTAGTTGTAACCCCTATTTCACCTAGCAATAATATATGCTGAACAGTCGAATACTCAAACTCTACTATTCAGTTCTATGTTGAAGGATTAATGTTACCGAGGCTTCTAGTGAATGCTTACCGACATAACCACACTTTAACATGTACTACGAACATGCAAATATATATGTTAAAAAGAATTCCTGATCATAAGTGACCGTGCATTGCCACTGAGATAAACAATACATTCATAGTGCGCTTCAAAATTTCCCTTTTTTCCAATGCTCTTGTAAATAAGCAATATAATTATAATGCACAAAGCACATCAAAAGTGAAACTGGGATCTACAATATATTCATTAAGTGCTTGAAATTCTCCCTTCCTTTCAATGCTCTTGTAAATAGGCAATATAACCATAATCTAAAAAGCACATCAAAAGTTTGCTTGAATGTTGATAATATCTTATTACGTGTTCCAAGAGCATTTAAACTAATGTTGACATTTTCATTTAAAGTCGAAAAAGATAAATTAAATTAGATGGAGAAAAAAAATATTCTACATACATAGTTTTAAACTCATGAATACTTAAAATAGTTATAAATTAACCTACGTCGCGTGGACTCAGATGCGCGTATACATCTTACAAATTTAATTTTTTCTTTAAAATTTATATAATGATAATTTTAGGAGCATTTTTTAGTGATATATATAAATACTTTTGACTGTAACCTTAAAACAAATTAAGTTGCAAATTGTATTACTTTATTAAGAAATGTGAGATACATATTAGAAATCACTTTAAATCCATAACAAAATAACAAGAATGGTATAAAGGATCATCTGCTTATTTAAAGTATCTGACAGACCGACATGGATCCCATACCCTCATCCTTGTCATGTCTGTCTATACAAGTACTTCATCCGAAATAAGAGTCCAAGCAACATAGCTATTAACCAACATCTAAAGACTCTCTCTAGGACTCCCCTTCAGAAAAAGCTCAATGGCTATGCACATAAAGATCAAAAAATATAAAAATGAATTTACATCAACAGAGCTAATTATATATNCCATACCCTCATCCTTGTCATGTCTGTCTATACAAGTACTTCATCCGAAATAAGAGTCCAAGCAACATAGCTATTAACCAACATCTAAAGACTCTCTCTAGGACTCCCCTTCAGAAAAAGCTCAATGGCTATGCACATAAAGATCAAAAAATATAAAAATGAATTTACATCAACAGAGCTAATTATATATTGTTTCTTACC
>CAIGRK010379960.1:0-12518 GCA_903798315.1 Fraxinus greggii | reverse complement strand
ATATCACAATATTATAATTAATATCCCAAAATAATATTAATCGTAGATCTATCTATTAAAAATAGTTTTTTGTTACTCCTAAAATAGCACAACGCTATAATTTTAAATATTCCAAAAGAATATTGACATGAGTTGTAAACTGCGTTCGGAAAGGATGAATTGCTCATATTTCTCTGGAAGAAGCAATAGTAAAATACAATATGTCCCTCAAGTAGCACATGTTTTGAAAACTATATCATTTTTAATTAATATATATCCATGAAGGAAAACATATAGCTCATATTATATTGACATTGCCTAATTGATTAATTATTATGTGATTATACAATATTTAATCATATTTTTCGAAATTAATTATGTTTTCTTTTGCTTTATTGTGTAGTTAATTAAATGAAAAAATCAAGAAACCTAAGTTTGTTCAACTCGATAGATGTGGCAAAAATTTATTGATCATGCTTCCTCGATGCTGATGTTCACCTTATCTCAAAGGGTTTAGAAGGGACAATAAAAGAAAAAAAAAATCATTGCAGGATCATGTAAAAACAATTAAAATCCTTCGTTGCATCTTTATGATGGACTGAAAATCGAATACATCACTGTGAAATATCTACGGGTTCTTTGAAAAAAATAACTAAAGATTTGATCACCAGAAGATTATGGTCCTCCCCAAAGCTCGATATAATGGATGCATCTTCGTTTGCAAGACTTTAAAACTCTTAATGAGTACAATTCTGAATTGTTTAGAATATGTTCACAATTACCTTTGTAAGGAGAAGAAATCACTAACGTAGATATGTTGGAGAAATTTTTTCCACCTTTCATGCCTCGAATGTGCTCCTGCAGCAACAATATCGTAAGTGTGATTTCAAAAAGTATTCAAAACCCATATCTTGCTTGCTTGTAGCTGAACAAAATAATGAAATGTTGATAAAAATCATGGATTACATCCATCTGGTTGTACATCATTGCTTGAAGCAAATGATACTGCATTGTCTAAAGTAAATGCAATATCAATACTAAGACGTGGACATGGACATGGACAAAGGAAAAATCGTGGACGAAATGATCAACAAAATTACCAGCAATACGACAACAATTTCAAAACGCACAAAACAACGGAAAATAGCATATTCAACAAAGAGCACGAAGAAAGTTGATCCAAATGTTGAGTGAAATGGCAATGGCATGTGTCGTCGTACAGCAAATCATCTTGTGGATCTTTACTAAATATCAATCAAGAGAAGAGAAAATTTAGAGACACATTTTGCTGATTATGATTGTCCAATTGATATGATTCACAAACCCAAATGGAAATATTCATCACTTGATAGAAGACTGGTTGCTTGATAATATTGATTTGTTTATTTTTTAGTATCTTGGTAGTTTATTTTGATTTAGAAGTTAGTGTGAAGTATGTTTTTCTTATTTTCCTTCAATTTTGAGACATCACATTGTTGAATTATTTCTAGTTAATTAATTGATTAACTCCTTTTGTCTATAAAACTAATTTTTAAAAATATTTATTTTATCATAAATTCATAATGAATTGTCAAGATATATGTTTAGTTGATAGTACAACTACTCATACTATTATTCAAGACAAAATTATTTTTGGACTTAACATAAGTATAAAATAATATTAATACAATATCAGGTACATCGAATATCATTGAAAGCTCTTGAAGAGCTCGAATTATTTTATCAAACAATACAAAATTTTATTCAAGCAATGCACTTTATTCAAGCAAATTCAAAAGAAATTTGTTTAATTTTAAAGATATCCACTATAATTGATATTACATTAAGATGAATCAAACATTATCAAAAACTCGAAATTCATTGACCCAAAAAGTTTTATACAATGGCATGACCAGTTAGTCCATCGTTGAATCAACGATGATTCGAAACGATGATTTGAATAAATATTTAATTTCAATTTCCTATTTGAATCTTGTTCTCTTTATTAAGTTGATCATCAATCGTCGCTAGCTAAAAATGGGACTAAATCCTCATATTTCTGAAAATTAATTAGGGTAATATATAGGGTCACGTTACACTTCACGTTGACCATCTGGATATTATTTATATGTAGTAAATTTGATACATCTACTAGATGATTGTATGTTGTTTGCAACCTAAAATTTGCGAAATTATTATTCAAAAGTTAAATTATGAGCATGATTTTCAGATTATACAATCAAAAAGACGTATTTTGTTAATGCTGGTGTATCGATAAATGGTTTAACACCATTATTTGCTAAGTGTCTCCAAATTAATTTTTAAGCCATTATTATTGAGAACAAAGTAATTTTCATTTCTTTTTAGTGAATTTTATTACACATCATGCTAATATCAAGTTCTTCATGTTACAATTGGTTTATGGTCATTGCTCAATCACAGCTCACTGAGATAGATACTAAAGAATGTTGAGAATAAAAGTTTACTTTGAACATTTATAAAATATCTTAAACCCTAATGTGATATATTTGATAATGTGGTTTGTTGACTTTCAATTTGATTGAATTGTTTTCTCAACATTAGGAAGAGAAAACAAAAAGCTAAAAATAATGTAAAAATATATCATTATATTATCCAGATCATCGTAAAAAACAATTTGAACCTAAAGTTCAAAAAATAACTCACTTAGATACATTGGCTGACCAAGAAAATCAACAATATCTCATATATCGAGCTTAAATGCTCCAACTCGAATTGACTCATAGAAGGATAATTCGTTAATATTATATTTGTTATGTCAATAACACGCTGAACGCATGATGACAATTGAATCCAAGCCAAACTCTAAAAGAAAAAATGGAGCAAATAAGGAAGGCTGTTCAATTTAGGAGGCATATTTCCTTGAAGAACATATAGATATAACTAATTAGAAAATTCCAGTAGAAGTTCAAATATTTGAAATATTGAAGATGGAGATATTTCAATAAGTGATGTCATTGTTAAAAAAGTGAAATAAAAAAAAAAGAATAAGCTATCGACAGAACGTAATGTATCGCTTCATATTATAAATAACGAGAAATTGAAATAAATTCGTTGAAGCTAAGTAATGATTGGCCATTAAAAGGACACAATCCTTGTAACTTACTGGAGAAACTTGAAATTTCTGGACCCGCGGTCCGAAAGTTTGATAAAATCTTATATGAAGATAATAATGCTTGAACGCTATGACAAGACAGTATGAAACATACTTCAACAAAAGATATTCTAATAATGTTGTATAAAGACAATACAACTTGTATTGAACAAGTCAACTAAAGTTATATCAAAGGGAACATGACGCAATATTCCATACACGAGTTTTAAAAAAATGGCGAAATCGATATTCAACAAATTCACTCAAGTATCTATGTTTAAGAAATTAGCTCACAAGATTGGAATGCGTCAACTCAAAAATTTTCAATGGCCAACATCAAAAGGATTAGCTACACTATTTTTCTTTCGCTTAGATTTTGTCCCACTGGATTTTTCTGGTAATGTTTTAATGCAGCATTTATTTCTAATACTCAAAAATAAATGTCCCATTTTTCCTTCGTTTGGTATATCTATCTCATTGATTTTTTACCAAACAAGGTTTTAACGAGACAGAATTTTGTAATGTGTCATGTAATAGGGAGTGTTGCAAATAATAGTAAATGACAATTATACCATTGCCATACTATTTTTTATTATCATTGTATCCTTACTTTTTTCCTTCAAATATGGGATTTGGCTCTCAATGTAATGCAAGCAAGTCTGTTGACTTCGCTACTTTCTTCTCATTTTCTCTCTATTTTATAAAAATTTTAAAATTTTAGAAAAGTACTATATTAATCACATTACATTCCAACAATACTCTTCTTAACTTCATTCATTTAAAATCTATAAATAAATGAAATTCAACCAAAACAATACATATATATATAGACACACACACACATGTTATCCGCTGTTAGCACAAGTAAGGCTTTTTCGTCCTTGTGCTAACAGCAGATAACATGTGATTTAATAAATTTTTACAATTACAAAAATTTCAATCGCCTTGTTTGCATTTCTCCTCTTTCCATTATAGTTTGTTGTGTGTTGATGTGTCCTACAGTAAAGGCATAATGTCAAATAGTCATTGATTGAACTTAAAAAATATAAGATAATCCTTACGTTTTCAAAATCCTCTTCATATATTACTTTGATGTACATATTTGCTCTAATGGTGTCTCTTCCATTATTTGTGTTAGAATTAGGGTGCGATCCGAATTCTATTTTGAATTCTATTTGGAAATTCTATTCAAAGTTCATTCGACAATTCTAGTTGAAATTCAATTTGAGAGTTCAATTAGAAGTTTGAAATTTGTATTAAACTTGAAAATGTTAAGATATGGACTAGGAGGAATTTTCGACGCATTTTCGTTCATTGAGCGCCCATCTTCAATTCGAGCGCTCACAATAGGAGTGCGGCACCAGCCTGTTGTCTGCGCGGTAGAGTCACCATCCGCTTGGTGCCCGCCCTCCAACAACAGTTCATCTGGCTAAGCCCATTTTGCGTTTTTGACGCATTTTCAGCATTCTTCATAACAAACTGGCGTCAGAGCTAAATTCAATCGAAGTCATGAGTTCACCTTTATTTTTTATGATGCCAACCATGAAGTGTGATATTCCATTTTTGGATCAAAACACGAAATTTTTGTTGTGTCATGTAAAGATGTGAGCAGTGCTCGGTCAGATGAATTTAGATGATACGTTGTTGAGATTTGACAAGATGCCTACAACTTGGACTTTTGAGGAAAAAACAACTTAGGGATTGAAAGATCCTATATTCATCTTTATCTTTTGAATAACATTATTAAGGAAGTTTTGAAGGAAAAGACCGTTGCTGCAATATTGTTAAAATTGGAAAAATTATACATGACAAAGAGTCTAACTAACCTATTGCATCAGAAACAGTGTTTATATTCTCATCGTAGCTGTTTTTAAGGAAATCATCGCTGATTTGAAAACCTGAAAGTAAAATATGATGAAGAGGATTTGATTTTGTTGTGTTTGTTGCCCGATTCATATATTCTTTTTAGAGACACGATCTTATAATGTCATGATACGCTCACCATTGATGAAGTTTGTGTTGCTCGATTTTTAAAGGAGAAGATGAAACATCTTGTTGGATCTAATGCTCGTGGAAATGGAATTATTGTTGATGGTGATTATGCGAGAGGCAAATTGAGGTCTAATATCACTAATAAAATTTGTAATTATTGTAAGAAGAATGGACACATGCTAAATAAATGATAAGAGTTGTAGAATAAAGAAAATTTGGTTGCAACTAATCGGAAGGGAAATCAACAGATACTTCAAGAGAAGTCAGTATTGCAGAAAATTTTCACAATGATGGAGAGCTTTTACTTATTTGTGATGGTGATTCCAAACCTGACGATGGTTGGATTCTTAATACAACTTGCACTTCTCATATATGTCACAATGGATATTCGTTTTCAACATATGAAATAGTTTCGAAAGGTATTGTGGTGATAAGTAATAATATACCTTATAGGATACGTAGTGTGGGAAGAGTCAGAATTAAAATGTTTGATGTGATTGTCGGAGCACTTAATGATGTAAGACATGTTCTAGAATTGAAGAGAAATCTTATCTTCTTGAGTACTTTTAACTTGAAATGATACAAATACATTGGTGAGGGGTAGAGTCAATAAACTTAGTATACGTGCTCATCTTGTCATAAAAGGACAGAGAATGTCCCAATTATATGTTTTGTATGGTTCTACAGAATCTTTGAAGATCAATAAGCAAAATTTAGGCACTCAGATGGATTTTGAGTTTGATTCAATACTGTTGGAGTTTAGTTTGGGGTCCACGTTGAAGAATACCTTTTAGTCAACTTCAAAAATTATAGATAATTTCGCTTTGCCACCATTACCAGTTGTGCCATTGTATTCAAATACTAGAAATAGACCCAACAAAAATATTATGCCTCCACATAGGCACGGGGATGCTAATTTAGTTGTTTTTGCTTAAATAGGTTGAAGGTATTGATTCCAGCCAAGAACCTTCTAATGAAGCAGTTAGGTGTGATGATTTTGTTACAGGGCTTGTTTCTGTCCTGTTTGGTGATTATTAAATCATTTGTGATTTTTTGTTGCTCGTGAGGATAATTCGAGCAACTTTGGTGTCCAAAGTAATCCTACCAAGCTGTGCTTGAAATTCAGTTGATATATAGTTATTGATTTGCCCTAATTGGGTTTCGTGATATAGGTGAGAATTTTTTTTAGTTGAAAATTTTCAGAGAGAATTTTGTTTGATGATTTTGATGAAGAGTTAAGTCTATTCTTTTTCGTTGTCCAACTCAAGTTTTTGCGGTTTTGACGCATTTTCAGTATTCTTTTCCATCTATAACTCTATTTATAGGGTTTGAAAAATTCACTTTATATAGTTAACTCTTAATTGTGATTTAGACAAGTTAGACAATATTGAAAACACAAAATCTTTGTATTCTTTCTCCATATTTTAGACCCTGTTTGATAGGTAGTTTTTTCTATGGAACTTGGAAAATGTTTTCCATTTTTCAAGTTTTATAGTGTTTGATAGGACAAATTTTGCATAAAAATGTTTTCCTCCTCTGCCCCTCACGCGTTTGATTTCTAGGGAATGCAGGAAATGATTTTCTTTTGTTTTTGTGGGAATTAATTTTCCATTTTTTTCGTAATGAAAATAAATTTCATAACCAATTGTTAAAAAAAAAAATTCACTTTAATATACAATTTCCATGTAAAACAAAGTCAAACGAACACTAAATTAAAAAATGGTGAAAAAATAGTTTTCGACCAAAAACTATTTTTTTTTTTTTTACTTTTTTTACAATGATAACAAATTTCATAATCAATTTAAAAAAAAATTCACTTTAAAAGACAATTTATATGTAAAATAAAGTCAAACGTGAACAAAAAGATCCAAACTTTAAAAAAAATTTCTGGTGAAAAATTGTAATAATCAAACATATTTAATTAACAATTCTCTGCAAAACAAGTTCTAGACAATTACTTTCTTTGGAATTCATTTTCTTTCCACCAATTTTCTACAATTGCAATCAAACGGACTCTTAGTGAATTCTCATTTTCNTTTTTTTTTTTTTACTTTTTTTACAATGATAACAAATTTCATAATCAATTTAAAAAAAAATTCACTTTAAAAGACAATTTATATGTAAAATAAAGTCAAACGTGAACAAAAAGATCCAAACTTTAAAAAAAATTTCTGGTGAAAAATTGTAATAATCAAACATATTTAATTAACAATTCTCTGCAAAACAAGTTCTAGACAATTACTTTCTTTGGAATTCATTTTCTTTCCACCAATTTTCTACAATTGCAATCAAACGGACTCTTAGTGAATTCTCATTTTCTCTACAAATTATCTTTTGTTCTTGTGCATTTGTGATATTTACTTCATATTATGTCATACATTTATCCTCAATATTTACAATAATTATTTCGACTTTAGTTGAAGAAGATATTTTATTAACATTTGAATTTTAGTTAAACGTAAAGAAAATAATATAAAAGGTCTAAAAGCATTTAATACGATAAATATTAGTGGATGAATTTAGAGTGATATATTTCATTTGGTTTTATTCATGCCTATTTGGAATTTTTCGAAAGATTGGATATTTTGATTGCCTATTTAAGTAAATTTAAGATTAAAAATGTAATATACTTTTTATAAAATTTGATAGATATATAAGAACGATGAATAAAAATAGTGGCTTCCTTAATATGTGGATCTCTCTCTCTCTCTCTCTCTCTCTCTCTTTAGAGATGACAAAAAATCCATTTAACTTGATACTTGCGAGTCGCAACCTCCAATGGGGGGATTACTTGTCTAATCGGATAAACAGGACGGGACGGGGTCGAATGGAAGTTGTTGTCATGAAGCGGGTACGGGATGAGGATGGAAACGTTTTCGATGACTATTCTTCTTCTATTTTTGATTGAGAGTTAGGTTAGATATTAGGGAAATTATTTTTTACGATTTAAATTTGATGGGTGATTTGTCAGTTTGATTTCAAGTTCATTAATGCAAGTGCGAATCGCATATTTAGCTTCAATAGAGATGAACGCCAATTTGATTTAAATACTTTATTAATATCAATAAGTAAAATTAAAGTGTAATAATAGTGTTGCGTATACATCAAAATCTGATCCAAGCACATCATGTAACCATTATTAGATAGCATGAAACCATCTACTTAACTTTTATCCCTTACCAAATAATTCTACGTCCTGTGATGGAGATTAAAATTAGATTTTTAGCAAATTTTAATAAAAAAAAGTGATGAAATGCGTGGTTGAAAAATTATGGATCACATGAAACGTGCGATTAAATTAACTGTTGATTTTGACTTTGATAAAAATATAGATTTTAATTTTTATCAAATTAGGGCTAGAATTGAACTCCATCATTTTGAGGAGATTGTTTTAGGATTCTATTCTTGTAAATGGAAAATATTTAGAAAATATACTGTATGTAATATTAAACAAAGTCGAACGGTATAATAAGTGAAATTCTTAAAATTTCTTATTATATAATATTTTACGGCGTGAGTTATTGAACATGAAATTTCTTTAATAAAGGTGTAGCGGAAGTCGAGGTTCTATGATCATTTCAAGAGGCACTTTCGGATGTGTGGCCAATCCATAAACCTCCTCTAAGCATACATCTTTGGGCTTCATATTATGAGGCAATTTCCAGTTAAATCCATGTAACAAGTTGGCCAGCATTGAACCAACAATCTTAAGTCCCAAATTGTACCCAGGACACCTCCGACGACCCGACCCGAATGGCAATAGAGCAAAATTTTGTCCTATCATGTCAATTTTCTTGTCCAAAAACCTTTCTGGCAAGAATTGTTCCGGTGCATCCCAATATTTGGGGTTCCTTCCCATGCTCCATACGTTTATCAGGACTGTTGTTCCTTTAGAGATATCGTAACCTGTTGACAAAAAAATTATGGAAACTTGTACTAGTTAAAAAGTAAGAGCGGTTTGAATTTGATGGAAAAATGGATTATCTCTGCACAATAGAGTAAATTCTTGGACGATATAGCTACTTAACCTGATACATTACAGTCTTCAATGGCAAAATGTGGCGCGAGCAGCGTAGCAAGTGGATGTAATCTTAGGGTTTCTTTGATTATAGCTTCTATATAAGGCAATTTGGGGAAGTCATTTTCTTCCACCCATCTTTCTCTACCAATAACTCTATCAAGCTCTTCAGTTGCCTTCTCAATTATGTGTGGTGTTTTAATAATTTCATGAAATGCCCATTCGACTGTGGTTGAAGAGGTGTCTGTGCCACCTGCTAGTAGGTCCTGTTAGAATTTGGAAAAGTGAAAAAATTATTAAAGAATTTCTCACTGGAAAAGAGGATACAATTTTCCCTTCTATATATTTACCTGCATTAACCCCTTGACACAATCCCTTGTGAGTTTAACCTCAAGATTAGGATCCTCAGAAAGCTGCAACAAAACATCCACCATGTCATTAGGGACAAAATCCTTGCCATTTGCATCCCTTTTAGCCTTGTGATCATCAAGAACATATTCGTGAAATCTGTCGATTTTTTTGCACAAATCCTTCATTTGCTTAACATATCCCTGCAAGTCCAAGAAACTTAACCAGGGTATCCAGTCTCCAATATTGATCACACCATTAAGCAAAAACCATTGGTCCAACAACCCTTGAAGTTCATCTAGGGTTATAATGGAACCCTGATGATCACATTTTGATTCACTGAAGTATTTGTTGCTTAGTACCATCCTTGTTATAGATGTGAGACCAAAACGAGATAATTGTTCTTTCAGCACAATTGCCTTCCCTGAGAGAGCATAAAAAAATTATAAAAAATAGGAAATTAAGCATTGTTCTCAATGTATTATAGTTTATGTAAGAAGATTGTGCATGTTTGGCCAAACTTGAAATACAAAGAAGTAACTTAATTGCTTTTTGTTAATCAGAGTTGAAACTTCAAGTGCCTTCTCTTAAAATAAGTACTTCTTTTGAAAACAAAAGTTCACTTAAAGAAAGTTAAACTTCAAAGTTCACCAAATGTTTGGGTAAGTTTATAGAAAGTAAAGTTGTTTCCAAACACGTTTTCTAACTCTTCTTTCATATAAGTCAAAAAGTTATTTACTTTAAAATATTATTCTACCCTCAATACAAGCAACTTATTTATTTCATTTTTTCCCCGTACACAGAAATATTCCGACAGAATTTCACCAGAAAACTCACAATGAGTAGACTCCACCGTGTATTAAAAAAATAATGGGACCCACGTGTGTGTGTGTCCTGATGAATACAGTGGCTTCTGCTTCTGTACGAGCAGCAAAGCTGTATTTATTTTGAACTTCGACAACATACTTATTTAGCCCACGTTTGATGGTTGTTATTGTATAAAAATGATATTTTGAATAATGATTTTTTTGGAGAATGAGTAGTAAAAAAGTGAAAAGTTTCGAATTTTCGTGCAAAATATTTATTGTGTGAATGTGTGGTTGAAAATGAGAGTGAGAAATAAATTATTTTGTTTTAAATGGAGTTAAACAAGGCTTTTTGAGCTTAGCCAATCGTTAATCTCACTACTATGGTGATCAACTTACCGAAACCATTCACTCGAACTTGCGAAAGAGCATAAAGACGAGAAAGGAAATTATGCCTTTCCTCGATGCGAATATGTTCGTACGAGTCGAGCCGTTTAGAGCAAAATATCTCCGTAAGATAAATCTTTCGAGCCTGTGTCCAGTATGATCCATAAGGCGCCCATATCACGTTTGAGAAATTATAACTGGTATACCTACCAGCAGCCAGTGCAGGGCGAGAAGCAAAAACAGTATCATGTGTTTTAAGGAATTGTTTGGCCATCTCAGGCGATGAAGCAACCAAAACTGGATAAGAACCAAATTTAAGTTGCATTAGTTCTCCATATTTTTGGGATAATAAGTGGAGAGATTGATGTGGGATTGAACCAATGAGTAGGTTTAGGTTGCCAATGATAGGCCATGGTTTAGGACCTGGTGGAAGGCTCTGTTTGGGACGACTTATATTTGAAATAATTATGACTAAAAAAGCTAGCCATGCAAAGGCTGAAACCAACCAAGAAGCCTCCATTTTTTATTGTGGACTAGCGGTGGGAGACGAGGCTATTTATAGTTGGAGCTAGTTTGCAAAGGTAGAGAAATTTCCACAAAAAGGTATATAAATTATCAGTCCTTGGGGCACATGTTAATTGTTGGAATTCTACGTCAGGTAAATGTCAAGCAAATTGGGCCATCCTCCCTAACTTATTTTATTTAGTCTTGTTTGGTAGAAATTAAATTAAAAAATTAATTTTATGTACACATTTTATGAGATCAACATTTTTTTAACTACACTTTTCATTAATTTTTATCACAATTAATAATTGTAGTTTTTATACTTATTCGAAACTCTAAATCATGATATTTTGTTGTCTTTTGAATAAAATTCTACCTAATTTATGTTATATTCTATTTTGTAGGTAAAACTTTATGTTTAATGAAAAATTGAAGAAAAGAATGCAAAATAGCGAAAAATGGTAAAAATCCAAAGTACGAGAACTAAATTGACATGGGCTGCAAAATAAAATTATCGTATCAATTTGCATTACATAAAAGAATTGTGGGTTTGAAAGAAGAATTAATTAAATTTGGTATTGAAATTTACTAGGCTTCAACTTGGGCTTTTAAAATTGGACCACACATTGGCTGCAATATATATGATACAAGGGCAGAAATTATAGATGGACGTACAAGCTGAAAACGGCGGCAGTTTCTTTGAACATAGTTAGGTGATCATCCAATGATGCATCTTCAGCCATCTGGTAAGAATACAAGCGATGTTTCAAGTGTAGCTTGCTGGTCAAGCTCTTTGTCATACAAAATTGCTCCAACTTCAACCACAACGCAGCGGCACTATTCTCCTTAAAAATATTCTGAAGAATTTGATTCGAGAGATGTAGATGAATTTAAAATTGGAATTTTCGATCCCTATACGGCTTTTCATCATGCATCCTTAAAGGAGAAAACAGGGCTGATGAATATTGTTTTATATACATGCACATGCATAAAAAGAAAAAGGGCAAAAGAAATTATATATTTTTCACGCAGTGGCCGGCAGCTACTCTGGGAGGAAAGTGGCTGAATTTGATTTTTGTATATAGTGGGTGGCAAAAGCAAATGAGACAGTTTCAATTAGAATTAATCACGGTTCATCAATTTTTGGTGATATCATTCTACTTTTACATGTTTAATTTCAACGTTATGAGTGACTAAATACGTTTATATTAGGATGGATGGTATAACTTAATATTTTTTATTATGTGTTTGATTTCAAGATTTTCACGACATTTTAATACTTGTTAATTAATTATTGTCTGTTTAATGTTATTATTTGTTTGCGTAACAATTAATTGATTTAGGGATGATACCGAGATCGAGAGGTGATGTA
>CAIGRK010379921.1:0-13911 GCA_903798315.1 Fraxinus greggii | reverse complement strand
GAATTCAGATTTTCCACCAAAAAGTTGGGAAAACTAATTTCACCAAATCAAAGAAAAAGAGCGCGTGAGGGTGGGAGGAGAAAATTTTTTTGCCTAGACAATTGTAACAATCAAGCAAGTCAAAATCAAGAAAATGGAATTCCTTTTCAAAGTTCCATGAAAATTTTGGCTTATCAAACACAACCTAAGTGTTAGGGAAAAAAAGACTGAAAAACAAAATTTATGGGGTCATTTGACCCCACGTGGCCCCATGCCGGTCCGCCCATGTGTATAGAGAGAGACTGAACAAATGAGAAGTAAACACTGCGAGTCTGTTATATGTAGATTTTTCATTTGTTTTGCCCTCAACCCTTTTAGGCTATAGGCCATTGACTAGGTAGCTATTATAATAAGTAATTGTTTTAAATTAAAAAGTAAAAAATGGTAAAATATCTAAAATGTTGAAAATAATGGTTGTGGGCTCAATAACATATTGCAAGTCAAATTTTGCTCACACTCAACGGTTCTTAAGTCACTAGAATAAAAAGTCTGAGAACATTGCCTTCATTTGACAACAGTAAAGCCATGTGAAGAAAAGGCAACCAGAAAGAATGTAATTTTTGTTTTAGTCAAATTTGCATTAGAGCATGTTTGAAAAGGGTAATTAGTATAAATGTTCATACATTTCAATATTATTATGTTAAATGTTCATACCTTTTATTTTTTGATATTTTCGCCCTTTTTTCTAATTTTCAATGCAAAAAAATGTCATTCCATCAACTTATCGTCAGTTGACGTGTACATTGTACATCTGTAGTTCAAAATTTATATTAAACTTTACTAGAAGAAGAACCCTATATTTTGATTAGAAGGTTTATTTCTATAACAAAATAAGCCTAACATTTTGAAAAATAAAAAAACTTGAAGTCTACGTTATTTACATTAATATATGATACAAGTCGTTATTTAATATTACCATATTAAAAATGTTATGCGAATTGTTGGAATATCTATTACAATTATTTATGAAAAAATGTTCTGGTTTATATAGGAACTAAAAATAATAATATGAGAAATAATATTCGAGCTTTGTGTGCATAAAAATTACAAAGAAATATGTCGTATTTATTCTAGAGTTTTCAATTACCCAACAAATTTTGTTAATATTCAATGAATCTCATTCTATTTTTGTACATAACATATCTATTTTATACATATCACTACTATANTGAAGTCTACGTTATTTACATTAATATATGATACAAGTCGTTATTTAATATTACCATATTAAAAATGTTATGCGAATTGTTGGAATATCTATTACAATTATTTATGAAAAAATGTTCTGGTTTATATAGGAACTAAAAATAATAATATGAGAAATAATATTCGAGCTTTGTGTGCATAAAAATTACAAAGAAATATGTCGTATTTATTCTAGAGTTTTCAATTACCCAACAAATTTTGTTAATATTCAATGAATCTCATTCTATTTTTGTACATAACATATCTATTTTATACATATCACTACTATATAAAAAAGGCAGTTTTGGAGTACTGTAAATACAATAGTAACTAATGAGATGTTACTACTTGCTTTCCCATTTTTCACTCCTCCACTCCTCCAGTTTTATTATGAGTCCTCCAGCCCTTCAATTTTATAATTTTATACGTCTTATATCTATTTTATACGCATCTTATATATATCAATTTCCATATTTTTTCTGAGTCTGCTATAAAAAAACGATATTGGAGTTTGAATAAATTGATTTGTTTTTCTATTTTGAAGAATTTTACTTTATCTTGAAAATTGGTTCCAGAAAAAAGCGAAAATATAAAACTAAGTAATTGGAGAAAGATTATGAAGTCTTAGGAATCTGTGAAAGCAACAAATGATGATATACGAATTGAGGAATATTTTCTATGTGTTGAGCTTATTGATGGCCATGAATACAGTGGTCGCCATTCCACGTCTATGCTAAGAAGGCCATTATCAAAGAAAACTTACAGGAGGATATATCATTTTTTGTATTATTGCAGAACTTATTTGTTGTATATTTTGTCTCTATTATGAAGGACAGACTTGTAATTGAAACTGGTACATGTAATTTCAAAATCTGTTACCAAGGATGGGCTTGTAATTGAAACTGGTAAAAGTAATTTCGAACATCCAGTATTTTATTGAAGGTCATTTAATTCTATTAAGTTAATGTTGATTCAGGTTCAATCTTCATGCTTTTATAATGAAGTGCAAAGATTTGAGAATTTGCTTTTTCTGAGTATAATGTTGATTCAGGTTGCAATCTTTAGTCAATATGAAATTTTTGTAATTTTACAGATTTTCTGCTTTTATAATGAAGTGCAAATATTTGAGGAGTTGCTTTTGCTTATATGCTTAAACTTAACATTAGATTAAATATACGCATAGATCTGCCAGAGTCCGCATGCAAACCGTGTCTCCATATTCTATGATCGGAACAAGCGAGGATACACGTTACAACATTATACCACGATTTTGAATCAGACGAGAGATTTCAAAAAAATGGAAGGGTCTCCTCGCAATGGCTGTGTCTCCTTGCTGAGACTTTCTCAGCACGCCGGATAGATATTATAAATAAAAATAGCCTGTTTTATTTTCACGTTATTTACTCATCAATTCGTCATTAAAGATACTCATCTACTCGCACATACATTCTTTAGTCTACTCTCTTCTCTCTCCTCAACTTAACCTCTCACACTAACTTCTGAATTTCTGGTTGAAGAATTTTCAAGATTTGGTACCTTCCTAATCGGTAATTTCTCTCTTTCAATGCAATATATATAATGTATTTCTGTGCATTTATTCAATGCAAATATAATGTAATGCTAAGATTAGTTACGAATTTCTGCATTTGTTCAATATCCAATATGTATAATGTATGCCAAAATCCAAGCTTCTTAAATCTGTTACCACCACAATTTTTCATTTTTTTGGTTTAAAATTTACAGGCAGTGCTTGTTGCAAAGATAAATTATACATCTTAATCTTCTCTAGATGTTTATGGAGCGTAGATCCCTGCTTGTGTTCAAATGCTTCACTAAAATTTTACAATTTTACAGTATTAATTGATCACATGATTAAAATGAAGATTGAGTTGCAAATAACCCATAATTGGTAACAATTGTACATTTAAACTCTGCAGAAATTATTAGTAAGAAATCTGACAACCATAATAAAAAGTTTAATTCTGTATTTTTTATTCAAGGATATATGTGGCTTCATTATCTTTCTATGTACTTACATACATAATTTAATTTAGAATTTAGCATTGTCAAGAAAACTGAAGGCAAACTTACCTCAAGGTGATAATGAAAAGTTTAATTCTGCATTTTGTATTCAAGCATATATCTATGGCTTCATTATAGTTATTATGTATCTTTACTAACTTACATAACTGAATTTAATAGTAGATACACAAGCATATAGAAAAAATATGAGGCGATACAAGTTTATATGTCAAAATCCAAAAAAATTCATCTCAAACTACCATTGAATCTATGTTCTTACGGAGTGAAAGGTTGCTACAATGTTTACCGAAACTGTAAACAAAAACAATATATCTAGGATTTTACAAAATGCAAAGATAATGACATCAGTAAAGTAGTATAGAAAGATTACCATCAAATTCTAAAGTCAGAAACATTTGTATCGTTAATTATTTGTCAGGATAGGAAGACAATGTTGAATCCCTACATCTGCACAGCTTGATATTCTTCAATGTATATTTGATGGAGGGAATAAAACTCCAGACAATAAAGAAATTGTACAAATAGTCTCTCGAATCGCATACTCATATCTCTAGAAAAAATGTTTGCGATTGGTTTAGTAATAGGCGTGCTCATTATAAAAAACATGTTGGTACACAAGCCAAGAATCGTCAAACGAAAAATCTAAGGTATGAAATGCAATTTGATCGAGGTGCACAGAGTTTCAGATTAACAGGTCTGTCTTTATTAATAACTTAGGTTCAACTTACCATCTTGCATACGTTTTTCCCATGTATTGTCCTTTTGATTAAACAATATTGTGCTGAAGAAAATGCAGTGATTGTGGAAGAAAATTGTTTGTCAGGTGCTTGTGAAGATACTGATATATATTCAAAGATTCAACGTATCTTTTGTTATATTCTATGTCAAATATTTTTTTATCATCTATTGTATATTTCATTACTCTTATATTCCATTCATTATGTATATTTATTAATTTTCTTCGTTAATTTATTTACTTTATCCTTGTTTGCAATTGATGAAGTTTCTACAAGCATTGGTGAGCATATAGATTCTCATTATGAATTTCTTTGATTTTCACTTAGATTTTCCTTTGTTTTACTTTCGTGTTATACTTACATGCAATATTTTTCATGTACTTGAATTATTTACAAAATTAGCCTTTGTAATTGCCATTGTCATTGTGTTATTCATATTTATCTTATCTTTTTATCTTACAATCTTTTTTAAATTATTTTTTCCTTTTTTCCTCTTGTTTGGTTATACTACGAATTTATCTGTTCATGAAAATAGTGTTATTGAGAATCCACATGAAAGTAATCATGTGCGATATAAATGTTTATCAAATATTCATTTTACTGGTGAATATATTGAAAGAATTCATAGGGAAAGTATTTCTGTTGAACCTTATGTCTTGCTATCTTGTATAATTTTTATACATTGTAGTGCAAAAAAATTATATAGAGAAACCAAGGGCTTTTGTTGTTGTGATGGAAGAGTGAACTTACAATTACATAATATGCCTCCTAAACTATATGATTTAATTACTTCTAAATCAGAAGAGGCTTTCGCTTTTAAAAAAGTTGTTCGTAGTTACAACAATCATTTCGCATTCACTTCATTTGGTGTTAAATATGATAAAGAGTTGTGTAAAAATAATAAAGGTATCTATACTTTCAGAGTTCAAGGACAAGTATATCATTTCATAAACCCACTTGTACTAATTGATGGAAACCCTGCAAATTTACAGTTATACTTCTACGATACTAAAAATGAAGTTCATAATAGACTCAACAGTTCAGACAAGTTTTCTGAATTGCTCTAAGAAAGTTGATAAATATTTTTTTAAAAAATCCATATTGTAACTTCTTTCGATCATTAAGTGAAGTTACTAATGTAGAATTATGTTGTATTTTACTGAGGTATAGTCCATGTCTCAATCAAAGAATATATAACATGCCAACATCAGAACAAGTGACTATAGTTTGGGTTGATGAAGAGACATCTGCAAATATTTGACCTCGAGATTTACTTATTTATGCACATTCAAGTAATGCATAAAAAGTTCAATACTATTATGGTTATTATGATCCACTTTAATATCCATTACTTTTCTCATATGGAGAACCTGGATGGCATGAAGGTATTGAGAAGGTAAACTTCAATGCTTTACAAGTCGAAGTCGCTCAAAATTTAGTAGATGTTAATAACGTAAATTTAGTAGATCAACTTTTGGAAATAGAAGATCATGGTAAATTTTGTTAATTATAGTGATTTATTCTTTAGTAAATAAATTATTTATCTCGTGCTCATTTTTTGTAGTTTTAAAGGCACGAAAGAAGCGAATGACTGTATCATGTCGGGAGTATTACTCTTACAAAATTCAAATCAGATTTGACAATTTTGTGCTTCTAGATACTGGCAAACTTTTACAGCAATTTGTAGTGGACATGTATGTTAAAATTGAAGTTGCAAAACTAGAATTTTTTTTCGCAATAATCAAAGAGCTATGAGAGCTGAACTTTATTAGGGAATTGTATACATTATACAAAATGGTGAGAATAGAGGTTATAAAATTGGCAAATCAATAGTTTTACCTATTGGATTTATTGGTGGTCCTAGAAATATGAATAAAACATATATGGATGGAATGTCTTTAGTTCAGATATATGAAAAACCTGATGTCTTTTTGGCAATAACAGTAATTCAAATTGGCCTGAAATAAAACGTGAATTAAAACATAATGATGAAATACAAAATAGGCCAGATTTGTTCGTATGCATATTTCGTGCCAAATTTGAAAAATTGAAAACAAATTTGATTAAGAAAGAATTGTTAGGTCCTATAGTTGCATATGTTTATATGATTGAATTCCAAATAAGAGGATTACCTCATGCTCATTTCCTCCTGATATTTAAACAATGTTTTAATATTAGAAACCCTTCACAAGTTTACAAAATTGTCTCATGTGAATTACCAGACCGAAATAAATACCCTCACTTACATGTTGCTGTTGTGAAACATATGACGCATGATCCTTGTGGACATTTGAATCCAAACAATATTTGCATAGAGAACAATTGTGTATGTAAAAATAAATTCCCAAAATAAGACATTCAACATACTTTGTTAGGTAATGATTCATACACACTTTATAAACGTTGCAATGATGGTGTAAGTGTTAAAGTAAGAGGATGTTTATTAGACAATAGATGTGTTGTATCATATAATCCTTACATTTTAGCTAAATTTGATTACCACATTAATGTAGAGATACGCTTTTCTGCTAAAACTGTTAAATATTTAAATAAGTAAGTATATAAAGGGCATGATCTGATTCATTTTACTATGAATAAAGAAACAAATGAGCAATTTATTGATGAGATAACAAATTACCAGTCAACTAGATGAATATCTGAAGCTATGTGGGGGATATTTAGTTTTGATTTATTTGATATGTCTCATGTAGTAGTTTTCTTTACAGTTACATACTAAGGATGCTCAATTAGTTACATACAGCGCCACAAATGATTTATCAAAATTTATAAATAAAGACTTTATTCATCGAACAATATTAACTGAATTTTTTAAAATGATTATGTCAAATCAAAAGGTATGGACTTTACTCTACAAAAAATTTCCTACATATTTTGTGTGGAATGTATCCATGCGAATTTATACTCCTCGAAAATAGAAAAATGTTATTAGTAGAATAGTCACTGCTAATCCATCTGAGGGTGAGAGATATTTTTTACGAGTTTTACTAAATCATGTAAAAGGACCAAAATCTTTTGAAGATTTGAGAACAATTAATTGTGTTGTTCTGATTACTTATCGTGAAGCAGCACTTTTCCATAGTCTTCTTAGTGGAAATAACTATTCTGAGATGTGTTTAACTGAAGCGATTACTTATCAAATGTCCATACTATTGCGCTGACTCTTTGCCAATATGTTGACTTTATATAGTCCAACAAGTCCAAGAACTTTGTGGGATAAATTTAAACATTTTATGATAGAAGGTTATTTACATAAAGGTTTAACACAATGATGCTGAGATGAAAGCTTTGCATTGTATAAGTTTTTTGCTACAGACTGTTGATAAAAGTATAAATGATTACTGCTTGATAGATTTTGATTTTACTGTCAACGATGATGATATATTTGAAACTATGATTGCTGAAGAAACTACAAATATTAATATTAGGTTAGACATCTATTGTACTAAGAATTTAAATAAAGAGAAACAAAGTGTTTATGATAATATTCTAGATTGTATTTTAAATGGTGAGAATGTAATTTTTTTTATTGATGGTCCAGGAGGTACCGGGAAAGCATATTTATATAAAGCAATACTTGCTGCTGTACGATCTTGGAATCTTATTGCATTAGTAGCTGCATCATCAGGTGTGGTTGCATCTTTATAACCAGCTGATCAAATCCTGACATTAACGATTCAAAATTCCGCTTGAAATAAGTTCAGATATGCGATGTTTTGTAAGTAAAAAATATGCACTTGGTAAACTTTTATCAATGACTAAGCTAATTGTATGGGATGAAGCACCGGTCATAAATGTGCTTTTGAAACTTTAGATAAATTGTTAAGAGACATTACTGAATGTCAATTATCATTCGGTGGAAAAGTCATTGTGTGTGGAGGAGATTTTCGCCAAATTTTACCAGTAGTGCAAAGATGAACAAAAGACGATATAATGAAGGCAAGTTTTGTTTTTTCGCATTTATGGCATTCTTTTACACAGTTACCATTACTTCAAAATATGAGAGCTCAATTAGATCATTTCTTTTGCGAATATTTACTGAAAACTAGAAACGGAATTTAGAAAGAACATTCATGCCAAATGATTAAGCTTTCTAAAAATATCAGTATCAATTTCCAAAAACGAATTAAAATCATTAGGGGAATTAATTAACATTGTGTTTCCCAATTTTCAAACATATGACAACTTAAATATTATGATGAATATAATTATTTTAAATCCAAAAAATGAATATATGGAGTTAATAAATAATATGTTACTTAAAGACATTCCATGAGAGAAATTTACATATTTTAGTTTTGATGAAATCATTGATAAAAGTTAAGGATTCATTCATTAAGATTTTTTAAACAGTCTAACTCCGAATGGTATCCCTCCACATGAACTTGTACAGAAAAAAACTGTCCAATTATGTTGCTTAGAAATATTAATTCTTCTGAAGATTTATGCAAAGGGATTAGACTTATTTGTCGTGACTTTAAACAAAATGTGATTTTAGCTGAATTTGGAAAATGAGAATTTCGCGAAAAACAAGTGTTTTTACCTAGGATTCCATTCATTCCACTTGAAAGCGATAAATGGTCAGTACCATATAAAAGAATTTAGTTTCAAGTTCATCCTTGTTTTGCTATGGCTATTAACAAAGCTCAAAGTCAAACTCTAGATTTTATTGGTTTATATCTTCCTGAATTTGTATTCTCACATGGTCAATTATATGTTGCACTATCCAGGGTTAGAACAAGAGGAAATATAGAAGTTTTGAATAAACCTTCTGTCAAACATAAATTATATACTTGTTTCACAAAAAAATATTGTTTATCATGAAATCTTGGATTTAATACATAGTAACCATTTAAGCAATGCTTATACCATTTTGGTTCAATAAATACAAATATACAATATAGCTTCTTATATGCTACATTTCTTATTTGAGTTTAAGTGATGGCGTCAAATTAGCTTGTTCTATTTTCATCTTCTTCTTTCCGACATTGTCAATGATGTATGATAAAGCAAACTTTGTAAGCAATGCTCATATCTTCCTTGTTATAAATCATGTTATAGGCATTTTTTTGATTTGTTTTTATTTCTTATGTATATCCAATTTTTGTCATTTTGAATAATGGACGTGGTTTGACAATATATGTTAGTTTACTCCACATCCTTGCAAAATATTTTCCCTTATATATTCAGTCATCTCCATTTTGCCTTCGTTCTTTATTGGCAAAGTTGTCACTTTTCATTCACACTTTCTATTGCCATTCTTGAGTTCAAAATTGCAACATAATCAACTGTCATTGGCAAGGTTTCTTTACTCAACTTTCACATTTTTATTCTATTATTTGCCTTCTTCCATTCCTAGTCACAATTAAACAAGCATGTGTACGGTTTCTGAAGATAGACATATTGTCAAATCACATAATTTTATTGTTAAAAAGTGTACCATGATGATATTGTTGTTACTCACCAGTATCACTACACTCCTTACATTCAGGTTCAAATTTTGTTTGATGAAAGATAAATTGAAACTTATTATATAATTATTAGTTGCTCACAGTGGATAAATTGAAGAAATGCTATCTTTGTATGCGTTTAATAATGGTACAATAAGGTTTAATCTCTTCAGTAACTTCTCCTTCATCTGTTGATTTTTGTCTTAAGCATGCAAGCATTCCTTTTGAAAGTAATGTATTTTTAAATTTCTAAACCCAATTGCCGTCCAAAAAATTCAAATTCAGATGGTGTCCGTGCACTCGGAGATGGTCTCTATCGCACGAAGACACGGTCTCCATGGTGTACGGAGAGAGTCTCTACGCAGCGCAGAGACTTCTCGCACTACAAAGACATGGGTTCCGCGTGGAAGACGTCTCTGTACACCGCCGAGAAAGTCCTTCCATTATTTCATGAATATCTCCCTGTAACAAAAAATTAATATTCCTTTCTTCGTGGTTTTCAATAATATATTATTTTTTATAACTCACCAATCTTATATAATGTAACATAATAACTTTATAACCTATCTGATACCTCAGGTACCTACGCGTATAATAATCAAATATAACAGTGAGATGTAATCATATTTATTTACTTGTATGACTGGTTTTTACTCAATATATGGTCATTATTGTACTTGATGAAGTTTCACTGAATTGATTTATTTGCCCCATACATTGATGACATTTCAACAGTGAACACTGAATTGATTTACTTGCCTACTTTGATGAAATTTCAACAGTGAACTGATTTGATTGCCCATACCTGATAGAGCACTAATTTTTTTCTGTACTAATATAGTTTAAACTTTGATTGACAATTTGCTTTACACAAATACTACACTTGTTTATAAAAACGTTTCAAACAAGCGCAAACACTTGTTTCATCAGCCAACCTCCATTCTCAATACAATACACCTTAGAATGGAAGAACAATACCAAATAATACCAGAAATTGCTTCAGACAATCAAAAGTGGAGAGCTAAGGTCATTGTGATATAAAAACAATCACCAAAACCTTCAAAGCAAGGAAATAGATGGTACCAACATTTGATTTTAATGGATACTCAGGTAACTCTTATTCATTATACATATAGGTTTTAGATTTAGTTATTATCTATTATCTTCATTTTCAAATTCTTTAGGCTTCTCAATGTCTTACTACATATTCATTTTCCAGGGTAATACTATCCGAGTTAGCTTATATGATTCCAACATTGTTGCTTTTAAGGATCAGCTTCTTCTCGAAAAGACTTATACAATTTCAAAAGCTTATGTGAAGAACAATATGGCTAACTACAAACATTCAACAGGATCTCTTCAATGGGCAATATCATGAGAAACTCGTGTTGAAGAAGTAAATGAAGAAAACCTGGAATTTGTTTTTTGAAACTGTCATCTAACACCTTTTCACAAGGTTGAACAATACATAGATATAGATGCTGATTTAAGTAAGAACCTACATATTTCATACTTCAAATAAAATTATACATTGATCCTACAAAAATACAAATATATAGTTGAATTTAGAAAAGTTTAGAAAAATAAAGAGATATAATAAATTTTTTTACATTTTTTCAGATATACTTGCAGTTGCAATTGATATCACTCCTAAGTGTCCGATTCAATCAAAAAATGGTAACCAAACATGGGTACATGATGTCATACTTCTTGACAAGAATTTCAAAACAATGATGCTAACACTTTGGGATTCATTTGTTGATAGAGAATGTGTGCTACTAGCAGACAATATTAAGAAAAAAATGTCATCTTTGCAACACATCTCAAAGTTACATCCTTCTTTGGTATGTTGTACTTTGTATTTGGTATATTTTATCTGGTGTAGTATGTTCTTTACATTATGTGACTACTTTGTTTTCCATAATGATATATTATTAGGTTTGAAATTGCCTACAAAAGTTTATAGCACTTTCTTCATAAATACACCTTTCAATGAAGTAAAACAAACAGCAGAATGATATGTAAAAGTAGCTATATTTATTGTGTTTTTCCATATTCCCTTCATCTCTATCCTCATATTATTGCTACACTCACTAATGTAGTCTAACGGTGAAAGACAATTCCATAAAAATAGACGATTTGATGTTGAGAAACCATACATTGGCAAAAGCTCTCCACCTGTACATAGTAAATTGACTCCCGTTCAGAATCTTCACGGACGCCTCTTAGCGGTAACTATAAGCAGCTTCTATTCTCATTCTTTTCCCAATATAAATATGTAAGAAGATAAAACCAGTTATACCCTTTTATTTTTCCTATAAATAATTTGTGTGAAAAAAAAAAGTTTTATTAGGTGAACGTCATAGCAACCACTTACACCATCAATAAGAGATCTTGGTACATGGCTTGCAACAATTGCTATTGAAGATCAAATGTTGATTTTGGAGAAACATGTCTTTATATATTTTTTGCAATAATCTAAATTCGAAAGCTATTCCTCGGTACTAATCACTAATCAATCTTCCCATTTTCCTTGTGTCTTTATTTTTTCTTCATGTTTTCATTTACTAATACTCAAATATTATTCACCTTAGGGCTAGAGCGTATGTGCAGCTCTCAAATGTGATATGTTTGCTTAATGCAAGTGCGATTGATGAACTCGCTGATAAATTGTTGTTTACAAATTCACAATCTCTGATGGAGCAAACCAATTCTGTTAGAATTTCAACCTAACTTAATCATTTTTCCATCATGTACATATTTTATTGAAAAGATAATACATGATTAACATACATACATTGTTCACAGTCAATGTTCCAAGATGTCATTCGAAAAAATGCAAAACGCTAAAAGAGCAACTTAAAAGCAATGCAAACCGAACCCAATTCATCAAGTTACAAATTTGACATCATCTCTGTGACAGATTTAGACCATACAAATGTAGAAGAACAAAGCCAAACAAATGCTGATACTGAAGTTATGGCTGCTACACCAGCTGAGAACATCATTGACACAGATTGTCAAGAAGATTGGTCACCTCCAGCGAAGAAAGCTCTATTAAAGTCTTCGTATCATTCATCAACTCCAAAGGTTGATTGTGATGAAAACAAGAATTCAAAACTCTTAGGCATAGATCCATTGACTGAAAAAGAAAAAATGGAGTAAATGATGATTGAAATGTCTTCTAGAAAGAAACTTTTGCGAAGCACCGTTTGTCTTTATTTTGTTTGTTATAAGACAAGCCCCGTACTTTTGTTGTGTATATCTAGATGAAACTGATGGAAACATGTTAATGTTGAAAAATGATGTATATCGAACATGATATCATTATCTTACTTATCTTTTGTATGTGTACCTTTTTGTTATCAACATTATCGGAATCAATTTTTATTTTGTTAGATTCTTTTTTCCCTATATATCATTTAAATTGGATTTCATGAATTTCTCTTTCAATTCAGAGTTATTTTCAAGTGCAAATATACCCGCTCAAATTAAAGTTGCTGAAGAAAAACAACTTACCAAATTCAAGTTGTGTTCACTGAGCGGAGATCCGATCTCCGTGTGGGGACACGGACACTGTGTCCACGGAGACACGGCCTTCGTGTCTCCGTGTTAAACGGAGACACAAGACCGTGCGCATGAAGGGCGCCCGTGCTGTATGGAGACATGGTCCCACCTCGGAAAATAATCTCCACTAAACATGCGTATTTGCTTTTTTAATAATCTGTGTAGATGTTTTTGGAATATATACTATTTTCAGATCAGTGGTTTTCTACTACAATCACTCAATTTTCAAATTATCAATATCTTAAAGATTTGTGGAGCTTATTAACGCATATCAACAAGACCATACTATAACTCAGTATTTTAAGCTATGGCTTCTGAGTGCACTTTCAATTGTTTCTTTGGTTTCTCTTGTTAGTTTCGGCTGTTCAAGTTTGGATTCTTGGGTTATATTATAAAGCATGTATTCTTGTGTAGTAGAATAAAATGGAACGGTTTCCTACAAAGATAATTAATTTAATGAAAGATGAGAATCTCATCAAAAGGGCAATTATTCTTTCACAGTTGCTTTTGCTTAAAATATTTAAGCTGCTAATTTGTGCGGTAGTCTTATTTTTTTCATTTATGTTTCATCCATTCAAAATTCAATTATGTGCCATGAATTTAGGTTATATACAAAGCTGTTTTCTTGTTCTATTTGTTGAAATACTCTATGACACAATTCTTTGTATAATTCTTAGAGAGATTAATGTGCCAATATCTACATTTACGTTTTTTTCCCTAAAAAACATATAGCACATATTACTTTCTCTTTCCTTTAGGAGTTTTTTATTCTTTTGAATCATGTTTTCAACATTCATGTAAAGAGAATGAATATATACAATTCACACAAGAATACTTTTACAAAATCTAAAAATTCTACGCTAATAACAACA
>CAIGRK010379764.1:0-10975 GCA_903798315.1 Fraxinus greggii | reverse complement strand
TTTACAACAACAAAAAAAAAAAAATGTAATTTCCTCGTGAGGGGAATTTACGAAAATTGCTAATTTGATACTTGTCAATTAAAAAGTATCTAATTTTGATAACTATTGTGAAAATGGTCAAATTTAGTATTAAATTATTTATTATACCTCTAATGAAAAATAAAGCATTTTTTTAATTTTTTACGAATTTCGAAAAGAAGAAATAGCTTACATGAGAAGTTACATTAAAATGACGTTCTCAGTATTTTAAAAATTGTTATCGATAATTGAACCCTATTTATCTTGTTACTTCATTTATCTAAAACAAGATTTCATTTCAAAAATGAGAGTTCTTTACATTTCATAAAACAATGTAGTTCTCGATATTTTAGAAATATATTTGTTATTGTGATTTGATATGTGTACTGTTGAAATAAGTAAAATAGGCTATGTGTCAAAATTTTATTGACCGACAAAATATTTAATTGTATGCATATATTTGTCTTTAGTTTGGAATTATAAATTATTAACAACCGTATTTTGGTCTAAAATATTGTAAAATTAATATTGAATAAATTTTGGACATTTTTACATGTAAAAGTGGACATTTCCTATATTTTCCTTGTAACTTTGCTTATATGTGAAAAGGGCACGATTCTCTGCAAAGGGTAGTCATGTCAATGCATCTTTTTAATAAATGAAAATAACTTTCCTTATAGTCATGTTTATAAATACATGGACAAAATGGCAATAGATGAACAAGTAGTTCCACGCGTATTTATTTGGTTAAACAAAATCCTCTCTGCATATACAATTTTTCACCTTATTCCTTTTTCCGAAATCCTTTTAAGTAAACACTTTCTAGCTTAAACACAAATACACGATGGACTACAACTTTGATAATTGCAGTCTTCACTCGAACTCTGATGTGTCTGACGAATCAGACAACGAACAGTCCTGCAATAAATAGAAGATGATATCGAAACATGGTTTAGATATTGTCGCATCTCCAAACATATGTTACAGAATTACTTGTGTAATTCTTTGGAACCATGCTTTCTTTTTCCTTCTCGACGAAGCGGACATCTGTCAACGCTACAAAATTTGCACATCTATCCACAAACCTATTTTCAAGAATTTCAAATGTACCCGTAAATTTACGTACTTCATGGACATGCTTCGTGATGAGTACAATTTGAGAAATAGTGTGAACATAGACATTTACGAGTAGGCAGGAAATGTTTTTGTGTGTCCTAACACACAAAAAAGGCTATCGATAGGTGTAAACACTCTTTGGTCACTTTTTGTAGACTATAAGCCACTATTTCAAGACTGTACTACGAGTTGTTACGTTTACAGGAAACGCCATTAAGCCTGATCAAAATTAAAACATGTAGCAGGACATCATCGTCCGGATGCTGAGGAATATCCACCATACCAGGTAAACATTATTTTGTCAATATGTTGTTGCAAGTGTTATTATGTTTGGCTGCATGCGATTTCAAAATATGCTTCGCATGTGTGTTGCCTGAGACAACAGCAAGTAGCACGATAGTCGCAGATTGGCTAATGCAATACACAATCCGGATATTAATTTTCAACTCCATCTCCAGGGAAGTATTATGTAGTGGACTCAGGATTTGCCCACGGACCGGGTTACATGGCTCCATATAAAGGTTGAGATATTTGATACCATTTTCAAGAGTTCCGTACCAAGCCGACAGGTCGACGTCGAAGGTTTCGCGATGCACGAGAATGTTTTAATTTCTATCACGTCTTGGAGGAACTCCATTTACAGGTCGTTTGGGGTCTTGAACTAGCTTTGAAAAAATACTTGATCGCATGTCGAGCTACTTGTGTCGTGCTCAAACAATGGTCGTTGTCGCGACAATGGCAGTGCACAATTTTCTAAAGAGAAATGACAATGTTTACAAAGCATTCTGTAGAGTTGAGGAGGCAAGTGACGACGAAGTGAAGATAGACCTTCCCAAAAAATAGGATGAAATTGCTGTCAAAATGGATGGAACATTGAGGAAGATTTACTATGGGAACAATTGTGTGATTATGTGGGTCACGAACTTCGATAGTATGTTGTCCAAAAAAACCTTTCGACGAGCCTAAAATTGATTTTGATTTGAAAATTTTGGTTATTTGATTTCTCATGTAATTTACGCGTGTAGAAGTCGATGTCTGAACGGAATGTTATTGCGTATTGAATAAAAATCTTCTCAAACTACTATTTTACGTAATATGGCCACATTTGTATGTAGGCATCAATGGTCGCCGAAATACAATTAACAAATTACTCGAACTACAATAAAAACAGTTTCAATTTTCCACTTCATTTTTATTGTTTGCACGTAATCAATCATTCGCGGTGAAGGTATTTATAGTATTTTCGGGCTTCAGAAGAAAAAAATATGGTCAAATGGAGCTTTGTTTAGAGAATAAAGCTTCATATACAGTCCAAATTCACAGCCTATTTCACAGTTTTTTAAAATTGCTGACGTGGCAATGTAAATTGTTAAAAAATGAACCACCTAACCCGGCCCATCTTGTGCTAAACCCCCAAATCTCCAAATCTAAACCTAAACCCTCAATTCAGCAACAACTCTCCCCCGACTCCTCAGTCCTCACCCATTCACCGTGAAGAAGAAACGAAAACAACTCCCAATAATTTTCCCAACACCACCGGTCATACCTCCAGCCACAACCCCTTCAACACATCTACAACAGCTCTCCGTCCGGCTCCCCAGATTAGAAGAAAACCCCTCCAGCTGCGTTAATTTATGGGAGCCTCCGACTGCCGCATAACAAGACCCACCGGCGTTCCCCCTCTCCGTCGGCATAACCAGCTGCATTTGGACATGTTAATGTTAATGGATTTGCTTGAAACTGAAGTCTTTGTAGTAATGCAATTGTTTTTTGTTGCAATGGAATCCCATGTAGAAATATTAACATTGCTATCTGATTTTCTTTCCTTCAATTAAACTTGGTATTTGACTTCCATCTTTAACTTTCTGGTGAAACTGCATAAGACCATCCGATTACATGAGATTCTCTTGTGTTAGCTCTGATTTTTTANGTTAATTTATGGGAGCCTCCGACTGCCGCATAACAAGACCCACCGGCGTTCCCCCTCTCCGTCGGCATAACCAGCTGCATTTGGACATGTTAATGTTAATGGATTTGCTTGAAACTGAAGTCTTTGTAGTAATGCAATTGTTTTTTGTTGCAATGGAATCCCATGTAGAAATATTAACATTGCTATCTGATTTTCTTTCCTTCAATTAAACTTGGTATTTGACTTCCATCTTTAACTTTCTGGTGAAACTGCATAAGACCATCCGATTACATGAGATTCTCTTGTGTTAGCTCTGATTTTTTAGAATCCGATAGTGGCTTTTGTTATTGTAATTCAGGATTTAAACAAGTTTTAGTGTACTGTAAAAGCAGAAATATTCATTTCACAATGTAGATGGCTGATTTGGGTGTCTGGACAAAAGCAGTAGTCATTTAAGAAGAAATAACCATGGCATTCAAGAAGAAGAAAAATGAAGAAAGGCAGAAAAACTCTGTACATTCAAGATAATGGCATGCAACAGCAGCCTCATCAATCATTCATTACAATCTCAAATAAACACAACTTCTTGTAAATATAGCAATGTACAGGCAAGCAGCTAATATAGCATCCTGGTTTCTTCCTCGACTAGACTTCTGATCTTCTACCTTCTTGTAAATCTCATTAGCCCGATCCTACGAAATAAATTTAAAGCTCCATCAGGAAAAGATGGAACAACCAGAAAGCCAAAAGTAGTGAGGAAATTAGTGGAAGTGGAGTTTTTACCGATTATGATATTAATAGACCCATATCTCAAGATGTCATCACTTTTATGAAACAATTCAAGTAATAGAAAAATGTGTACCATGCATTTCCAGCATCGAATTGTAGATACGAAAGACCAAGAGTCCAGAATAAAAAACGGAAAGGAAAGTGAGTCCTAGCAACAAACGTCCAGAAGGTTATCAATGACCAGTGCTAACTTATTGCAGAATATAAATGTCAAGACCAAGATTTCTTCCATCAAAAATAATTTCTTCACTAGTCGACAGAAATTGTAGTATCATGTCTATGATTAGATCTGAAGGCATAAATGAAACCTTGATGTCCATTCGAGGTTGGAAAGTATTCTGCAATACTTCCATTATTTCTTTTCAAAGTACCTCTTCAATAAAATTTGGATTCTACCTTTCTCAGTCATCTGCACCTCGCGAGAGATGGATGTGTGTTCACTAGAAATGAATAAGGTCAAGCGGTGGATTCATGTTCATCGGAAATGAACCAGTTACGAAAGGTAGATGTCAATGGGAATTTTACTCGACGTTTTGCCTCTGAAGCTTTATTCAAACTGATTTGGGGGTCGTCTCTTGCCGACGAAAAGGGTGGAATGCCGGTGGTTCTGATGTGCTGAAGTCGTTGTGGCCGGAGGTATGACCGGTGGTGTTGGGAAAATTATTGGGAGTTGTTTTGGTTTCTTCTTCACAAGGAATGGGTGACGAGTCGGGGGAGAGTTGCTGCTGAACTGGGGTTTAGGTTTAGATTTGGAGATTTGGGGGGGTTCAGCACGAGATGGGCCGGGTTAGGTGATTCATTTTTTAACAATTTACACTGCCACATCAGCAAATTTAAAAAACTGTAAAGAAGGCTGTGAAACTGGACTGTACATGAAGCTCTTTTCAACTTCAAAATTCTCAAAAAGAATTTGTTCTCGATATTCTCAACTTTCGTTGTGTAAAAATTTTTGAAATGTAACTTCGTGGTACGTTCAAGTTTATATTATCCCTGGTTTAGTAAATGCAATATGAGTTTAATAATTGCTGTACATTAAATTCATTGAACCAAAACAAGCTGTGAGTTGAGCCTGAATTGACGAATTAAATTCTAAAGTGTATTGATGATTGATCACGACTGTAAGCTTAATAAATATGACATAGAAAAAGCTATTTATTAATCAAAAGATGGGATGTACGTCCATTTGGTATCTTGGTCAAGTAGGAACATTTCGATTTTTCTCATTTCTTCTCGAATAGTGATTTGAAAGTAATTTGTTTTTATGCCTTTAGTGGTCTTAGAAATTGACATCTTATTAAGTTCTTCATTGTTTTTTCTTTCACATGGTCCACTTTCTAACACCCTTTCAAAAAATGTTAAATATACCACGTTGTACAAATTAGCACATGATTAGACAACGGATGACTTGTGAATTAAGTGCTAACTGCTGATTGTCAAGCGGGAGACTAGAATCATCAAACAAGTATGGAAATAATGGGTGATGGATTCTAGAGATCTGAATAATGTCAAAAATAATATCGGGACTCAACTGAACCACCCGACCTCTAATAAAGACATTGAAGTGAAGAGACTGAATATCATGAATATTCGCGTAAAACTCCTGAACACGGAGACGCGAAGGAGGAATAAGATCCTGAAAGACTAGCTCCCATCCACGAGAAGTAATGATGGCAACGATGTTAGTGGATAGATGTATCGGTATGACCTCACACTCAACGAGAAGTGGATGATGAGAAAACTGACTCTTAAATATGTCTTAAGCAGTGACAGATATAAATCTCGACTCATCGAATGAACCGTCAACAAAAGACAAGGCAACTTACTTCTTGCTGGAAGTCCTTAATCTCTTAGGTGGAATCTGTGATAAAATTTTCAATAAAAACTTATCAACAATATGATAACAAGCAATATAGTATATCTCAATGAAAATCTGACTGATGATATACATGAATGCACGTGAAACAAGGCAATATAAGAAGTATGCAGGCTAAAAAAATGCAAAAATACTACACATACACCTAAATCTAGAAAAACATTTCATATTCGTGTGAACCGATGCAAACTGCCTAATGCACGTAAAATAATGGTAAAAACATGCCATGATCATACAGAACTATGAAAATCCAAGTTAGATAACCTATGGACGTAGGTGACTAACTAAGTGACGTGAGTCATGGCCGAAGGTCCCGCGATGCAAAGATGGAGGTGATATGGTACCTTGACACAGGGTGACAGGGTAGACGAAAGGCAATGTGTAGGTAATGGTCTGTCCATTCCAATTTTGGTGCAAATTGAACCAAATATCCAAACAAGTGACGTGTATGAATTTATATGCGTATGCAACAAGCATGCCTAAAACAATGATAGAGGTAATCTATCAAACATGTGGCATATGTGTTATGATCGATAAGCAAAAATAACTCCCAAACCATGGGAAAGCCACCAATTTTCATCACAAATTCTTCCATCATATCTTCGTGAACCTATACTCCATCTATCATATACTCAATCGAAGAATTTTTCAAGAGAATTCGCTAGAAAACTCACTGTTGAGAATAGAGATGGCAATTCGAACTATTAAAATCGAAAACCGAGGTTAATCGAACCGATGGTGCAATGGCATGGTTATGGTTTTGATTGTAATAACCTGGTTCGGGGTGGGGCGGGTATGGCATTTAGCGACGGTGCCCCGCCCTGAACCGATTACCCGTTAAAAAAATTAATTGGCAATTGAGCTTTTCTTTGTGGCAAGTGAAAATGAGAACTATATTGGTGCAGATGGATTTTGATGATGCTTTGTTGTGATTTGATAAGATGTCCACAATTCGGATAACAAATGAGAAGCAACGGAAGGATCGCAAGGCACTTTCGTAGATACATCTTCACCTATCTAACAACATTTTTTAGGACGTCTTGAAGGAGAAGACAACAGCTGCATCGTGGTTGAAACTAGAGCAATTGTGCATGACCAAAAGTCTGACCAGCAAATTGCATCTGATGCAGAGGCTTTATTCTCATCGCATAGTAAAAGGTAAATCATCAGAATTTCGCCCAATACCATCGAAGAAAGAAGTAAGGCGGATTGACAGCGCTGGATGGACGCTCCGACGTTCGCTCGAACTAGAGGAGTAAAATTGGAACAGAGAAGCTTTCGATCGCCTGTCGCTAAGCTGTCGTTCAAGCGACAGGCTGTCACGCCGCATCTTGCTCGAGCTTTTGCTCAAGCGACGGGCGCGAGTCTTTTTCCTTATTTTCGGTTTTACGCGATTTTTGATTTAATTTTTATATTTTAGTTTACTTATAGGGTTTGGACATCTCTCCTATAAATAGTAGACTCTTCATCTAGTTTAATAGTACATTATTATATAAGTTGTATTTTCTCTCCATTGGTTGTCATTGATAAAATATTCGGTTCCTGTGCCAATTTCATTTTCTTGTTTGCTTTTCATTTTAATCTTGTTCTTGCTTATTTGTTTTGTGTGATCTATACTTCATATCATGCCATATCTCATCTTCAAATTCCTAACAAGTGGTATCAGAGTCAAGGTGCAGAAGTTCCGCAGAGCAAAGATTTGATTGTTTGAGGTTTTGAAAATCGATGGCTCTCATGAAGTTTGATATTTCGCTGTTGGATCATAGTACAAGATTTTCTTTGTGGCAACTGAAGATGAGAGCTATATTGGCACAGGTGGATTTGGATGATACTTTGTTGGGGTTTGATAAGATGCCCACGACTTCGACAATAGAGGAGAAGCAACGGAAGGATCGCAAGGTACTTTCGTAAATACATCTTCATCTACCCAACAACATTTTTCAGGACGTCTTGAAGGAGAAGAAAACAGCTGCATTGTGGTTGAAACTAGAGCAACTGTGCATGATCAAAAGTCTGACCAGCAAATTGCATTTGAAGCAGAGGCTTTATGTTCATCGCATGGCAGAAGGCAAATCATTTGAAGGCCCCCTTTTCTCTTTTTTAAAGTAATGCCCTGAAGCCCATTAGCATTTCGCCTAATGCCATTCAATTCAACCCTTCTCCATTTACAATGATTTCACCCCCGCTTCCTATCTCCATTGAATCCTCAATCCTCCTCCTTCCTTCACGTCTTTTGCCTCCGCCTTCTCTTTCTCCCAATCCTAGCGGCTAGCTCTACTCAGTTCCGTCGTTTCCTCAATCCTCCTACCACTGAATTTTCGTTGCATCATCCTGTCATCCGTCTTCGCCATTCGAGTTCAGTTCGCAGCTCACCCAGTTGTCTGCTCTGTCGTGCCTCAATCGCAGTCTATTCTTCGGTAGCAGAATTAATTTTGCCAGACTTCAATTTCCAGTCTTCCAGTTCGTTCTAGTCTCCAGACTTCTTATTTTACTGCCTCTGTGACTGTAAGTTTAACACATTGATTTTCAATTGATTTATGAAGTGTGAATTGCACAATTTTTGGTGATTAATCATTAGTGATTTGATATTACCCTAGGATTTTTGAATTGCACGGTGAAATGTGAATTGAATATAGTGTTGTCATGTGATTATGTGAAGTGTGAATTGAAATTAGTATTGCCCTGTGAAGAGATTCGCTTTGACTTCTTAATTTGAGTTTATGCTAAATTGGTTTAGTATTGTGTTTTTGTTTTTATTGATGTTTCTTCATAATTTTTTTTTCAATTTGACAGTTGGAGTTTGGATTTATAAAAAATAATTTATTTTCGTGGTTATTAACCGAATCGAACCGAGTCGAATCGAACCGACTTACGTGGTTATGGTGCGGTTATGGTATGACAAAAAATTTGGTGGTGCAGTTATGGTTTTGACTGAACCGAACCATTGCCATCCCTACTGTTTTCGAATTGAGATTTTTTTTCCCTCATGTTGGGTCTTTAAATAGTCCACGCGACATGTCTTATCAATATTTCACGAATGACTTCACACCTATAAAATTATAAATTATCAACAAAAAATTTAAAGTGAACTAATTACTTGGTTATGTGATTCGAAAGAAAAGAAACTGAGATTGATTTCGATGTTTAAATATAAAATAATGGAATCAATATAATAAACAAAAAGTTGTGTACATTTGTATCATCTATTACTCTTAGGAAATTATTTTTTGAAAAATCAAGGATCATTTCATTAAGAATCTCTTAATTGTTTCCACCGAAAGTTGATAAGCCCGGATGGTGAATTAAGTATGACTTGAATTGTGCTAGTTTGCCTCTGATTTGGACCATTGGATCAAACCGATGTTTGGGATTGAGTCTTGAGTTAAAAACGACTTTTTGGCTCCTAATTTATTGACTTCTGATTTTTGGTTTGGTCAATTTTACTCTCTAGTTTTTTTCTCTTTGATGAGACAATATATTGAAAGAGTTGTGTTTCACGAATGCGTTTTATGAAGTGTTAAAACCGAATTATGGGAGGTCCATGTGGCAAACTCCGGTTGGTGAATTAAACGTGACTTGAATTGTGCTAGTTTGCCTCCGATTTGGACAATTGGATCAAACCAATGGCTGGGATGGAGTCTTGAGTTAAAACGACTTTCATGTTCCTAATTTATGTGACTTCTGATTTTTAGTTTGGTCACTTAACTATCTAGTTTTTCTCTTTGATGAGACGGTCTCTTTTCTTCTTTTTAGCTTTGAATCTGTGAGATATTGAAAGCCATTTTATAACCCTTGTAAAGTGATTTTGTTACTATAACACAGGCCTGTAATAGAGGCTGTGATAAGGGTTGTGTTGTATTGACTTAGAGTCATTTTTGGTCCATACATTAGGGTTTAGTACACATATGTTCTTGACTCCAATCTGGTATGATCTTTGGATCCTCTCGGATCTTGTACTTTCTCGGGGAGGTCGGGCTGGTCATTGATCCCCTATATTAGGTTTCGGCTGAATTGGGTCAACAATTTCTTGTGTTGTGTCATTTAATTTCTATATGTGTGAGTGTTTAATTTTTTTTATGTCAAATTGTTTTCATCAAAATCTTTGGGGATCTAGATAGTTTTTTGAACGATCTAATATATGTTTTTGATATATGTTACAATTGTAATCGATCAAAGGCAGTATGCCAATAGTGTGATCTAATGGTGATTAATTAGAGTCTTTGGCTACTGATTGGGGCGGTTCTTTTAAAGGTTCTTTACTGCTTTTAACAGTATATGGTGAGAACTTTCTTAACACTTGAAATTTTTTGATAGAGTAATCTCTGTTGATACATGTTAGAATATATGCATGTGATATATTCCTTGCATGTAAATTGTGATTTGATTTGCGCGCGCGTGAGCACACACATATATGTGTACACACACACACACACACATATATATATATGTGTATGTATGTATGTATGTATATATGTTCTTAGAGCTGTTGTATGTTTCTGAATCGTCGTCTATTTTGTGCAGTTCTTGACTATTAGCTTCTTTATCTTTGGAATCATCACTAATACCAATAAAATTCTTTGTCAAATATTATTGTTTCTGCTTCAATTTTGGACATCAGTCACTGCATTTAAAATTGGAAAATTTTCAAATCCTTTTCTGCTTAATAGTTGATATTAAATTCAAGATTACACTGTGTCGATAAGTACAAGCCACCCTTTTACAGAATATGCATTGGGTTCGGAGGTTAAATTTTCATAATTCAATGAAAATGGAAATTACTCGATATGTAAGGAAAAAATGAGGGTCATTACGGCCAAACAAAAAGTTGATAAAGAATTTGATGACCTTGAAACTTCTTCTGAATAACTTAAAACTAATGAAAGAGATAAATGAAATTGCACAAAGTTCAATAATTTTCCATTTATCTGACAAAGCCGGACATAAGGTGAGGCCTAAGAGGCCGCTGTCTCATACCTAGGTACGTAGAGAGCCCCAATTATTTTTTATTTATTATTTTTTTTTTTTGCACTTTTTAGCTGAAGCCTCACATGCGTGTTGCCATTTTGTATTCTACTCGGAGTTTATTCAATTGAAACTTTTAAAAATTTTTGGAGAATTAAAAAATTTAGGTATATTCAATTGAGATTTTTAAAAATTCTCTAAAAGTTTAGGTATATTTAATAAAAACTTTTTAAAAGTCTCTAAAAGTCTCAGAGTATTCAATTGAAACTTTTTAAAAGTCTTTATAAGTTACGAGGTATTCAATTAAT
>CAIGRK010379712.1:0-10517 GCA_903798315.1 Fraxinus greggii | reverse complement strand
TTTTATAAAAAAAAAAAAAATGCTCCTGCGGATCCAGCCCGGGCGGCCGCGGGGGCTGGCCGGGGGCTGGATCCAGCCCTGCTCCCTCGCCAAGAAAATTGCTCAATGAGATGTTCTGTGTAATCAGTTTCAGCTCTTGAACAACAAACACGTGAAGATTAGAGCCTGCTAGAGAAATTGGAGTTAATTAAATCACCCACCACTAACATTTAGCTCTGGTTACTACTTACCACTCAAAAATAAAAGGTTACTAACTGCTCACTCTCTTTTTACAAAAAGTTACCCATCCTGATTTTTTCCATCAGTCTATCAGGACAAAAGGTCACGTGTGGCGGATGAAAATCCTAAGTAGTCAACAATCTCCGTTAATTATTGCTATCTGGACAAAAGCAATTAATTTAACTTATATTTTTTCCCTCCAAATATGCAAGAAACGTTCTTTTTTTTTCCTCTTACCCAAATCAAATTCAATTTTCCCAATTCTTTAGGATCTTCAGGCAGTTTTTCTTCAATGCAAATCTTGACACTAAGCTCAAGCCCCTTTTCTTGACTCTTCCTCGCTGTGGTCGGCCTTCTGCCACGAACCTTCGAATATTCTGGCTAAGCACAATTTCGCATTTACATACCGTCCTCTGGCAAAAGCTTAATCTCGAATACTTCAATAATTCTTCTTCGTATCCCACTGTTTGTACGTATTTCTAGGGGAAATTGGACAAGAGTATTCCCATAATTCATCTATTCATTCGGCCAGCCACTATGCTCAACAAATTGTGAGAAGCAACTCGTTCATCAAGAGCAAGTTCGATTCAACAGTTTTTGCTTTTATGGCCGAAAGCTATTTCCACGGGCATCTTCTTCTGTTTACTGGATTATGAAGCTCCAAATGAGATGGATTCTGTAGGACTTTTGAGTACTAAAATTACAAATAAAGAATGTTTGTGACAGTGTAGGAATGTTTGTGGTGTTCTGTTTCAACTCAATGGTTGTAATGGTAGGTGTACTAGTGTTAATGGTTGTGAAATCATCAAAGGAAACCTGATGTATTTTAGAGTTTCAAAATGAATGGGTTCATGTTGTGTTCATCTTAGTTACACTTATGTTTAGTTTTATGTTGGCTTTCACAAGGAAGCAAAATGTATAAGTTTGTGAAAATAGCATTTTGGAATTCAGCTATGATTACCAAAACAACAAATTAATAACAAAATCTCATTCAAACTACATCTGATCAAGTTCAAAATTACATCAAATTAATTTCCATTCACAACATTTAACGGTTATGCAACATAGAAATTAATCACAAAATTACATCAGTACATCATCGTTTCTTTTCTTCAAAACCCAAAACACACCCATGAAACAAAATGATAACGCTACTGAGTTGCTGAAATTTTCCCTACGGTTGAAGATGGAATTGACCATCAAACAATCCTTTTGTTTCTTGTTATGGCTGTCCTCTTTCTTTCTTTCTCTTGCTTATCTATCAATTGCAAGTCTTCTACCAAGGATTCAAGTGGAGCTTTGCCCATTGTTGAACTACCTAGCTCATTAAGTGCATTACCATAGTCTGTAAAATGTGCTCCACTAGTTATACCAATTCCAGGGGTTGGCATGAATTGAAAATTAGATGCTAGTTCTGGTGGTTGCACTTCAGATATAGGCATCCTCCATGGTCTCCTAGGCACGAGTTTTGCCTGTATAAGTTGTCATATATTATTACAAAAATTATTTCACATGTTTATTAATGGACGATATTAGGATGAAGTTGATTACCCTTGAACTTTCACTCCGAACATGGCTGGAGCTTCCATCGTTTACAGGATCTGTAGCCCCATAATACCAATCCTGTAACAAGCATTTAAACGAAGATCAATTGTTCATATAGTTTGGAAAATAATAAAAAAACACAATGTAGATTTTACTATAAACAAACTCATGTGGTGCATTAGTTTTTTGATGATACCTTTTGTTGTGGCCTATTAATCCACATGCAACATGCACTACAAGTAATAATCATAGTAACCTTCTTATTCAACTTTACTTTGGACCCAGAACGAGTTAAAACATTTTCTTCTTCCTGTCTGCGGCTTTTCTTCTGTTTTCTTCCACTTTTAGGCAAAACCCATTCAGGTCGTTTCATTGGGGGAGCATCCACTCGAGGCCATAATTGTTCTGTTGATAGGATTGATTATATTCTCATAACTGATCATATATGTGCTCTATAACACTCATGTACATACTTCCAAGGCTCACATTTTCTATCGAAAACAGAATCAACTGCATGAGCACAAGGAATCCCCCATAAATGCCATTTCTTACATGCACATGTCTTGTTCAGGAGATCAACAACATATTCTCCAGTACATTTCACACAAGATTGTGTCCCTCCAGACCAATCAACCTCACGTCTCTCTGCTAACTCTACGGACATCATTAGTTTCTGTTGCACTTTAGGAGATAAAAGCCCTATGATTTTCTTCATCTTGTCTCTCCTAGCTCGAATCCTTTTCATGAAACTTATATGTAAATCAATCAACATAGTTAGTATGGATTTCTCCCTTTCTTCCAACACTACATTGTTGAAAACTTCACGTAGATTGTTCAAAAGTATGTCACTCTTCACCATTGTAAGAAAATAAGCCTTGCCCCCATTCACTTGGGTGCTTTTTCTATTATGTGCTGCAGGACTTTCCTTTTCAATCTCACCCATCCAGAATCCAATCAGGCACTTTTGTTTACTTTGTAGCTTTCCATAAGTATTCCTTGAGTATCAACCCCTTGAAATTGGCTTTGAAGAAATTGTACACATATGTCTAAAACAATACCGATGTTCTGCCTCGAGATACAAATCTTCTGTCGCATTCTGTAAACCCTTTTGCTTATCTGTCATAAAAGTTCATTCATTGCTATTCAAAATTTTCAAATCTTCACCCAAATGTTGTATAAACCATCTCCATGTAGTAGCATTCTCTTTCTCCAATACAGCATATGCTACTGTATCATTACCCTAGCATATCTTCTACTCCTCCATGTTGTAACTTTATTGATTGTCAACTTGAGATCGTCCTTTACAGCCTTCATAATTAGCTTAGACTTCCAATCAGGGTCAACTTTGAACGTTTCTAAATACCTCTCTGCTATGTATTTAGCAGTGCAATGCCTATTTATTCTATCCCTCGTGCATGTATGTTCTGAGTTTTTAGACTGTATCTACACGCACCCATTTTTTATTCTATGATGCCCATATCCTCCATGTACGGCTTAATTTACAAATGGTCTGGGCTCTAAACTCATCATTAGGCCTGAACTTAAAGTTGCACCTGGTTGCTACCCCATGGTTCTTAACTGCTTGCCTAAACTCCTCTATGTTTTTAAACTATTTTCCAACCTCCAGCCGAGGATCTAACTTCTCCTTCTCTGGATCATAAACTGGGAAATGATAATTGTTTTCTTCATTGGAAGATTAATTGGTGTGCAAATCCTCTTCACTTGGACAGTAGTCGTCATCTGATCCCACCTCTTCTTCCCCAATAGACTGAATTTCGACGAGTCTGCATTCAATCCAGCCAAAATATGTTCACTTGCATTATTGTCAAACTGAAAACCATCATCATTGATATCATCGTCTGAATCATTCAAATGACATTCAATGGGTACCACTGCGTCATCTTTAAATGTATTATCTGGAAAGTTAAGTATCATAGCATCGTGAGTATACAACCCAAAATCCAATGGCTATAATATAGAAACAAGCATATGGGTGAACTTCAAGTAATATAAAATTTTAGGAAGCTGTGGGCTGCTATAAATATAAATATGTATAAGTGTGATTGGCTTAGTGTGAAGTTTGTGAAGTGTTAAGGAAAAAACACGTCATTAGTGTATGGATGCTGAGATTTGATACATATTGTTGGTGTGTTTCAAATATCAATAGAGTAATATGAATTCTTGAATCTGCGAAAACCCAAAATCATATAAATAAGGCAAAAAATCCACGTGAAACCCAAAATCCAATCCCGTTCAAACTCTAAATCACATGAAATGATGTGGGCCAATAACAAGGTGGTCTACAAATTCATAAACTGCATATATAAAAAAGAAGATGTGGGTACTTAAAGTTTCATTCCATCAAAAAAAGTAAAAATTATTAACCTCCTTGAGGTCCCCTTTCTATTGTCTCCAGATTTGCTTCTTCAGTGCCTGCCATTAGTGGGTCTTGTAGGTCACTCCTATTCCACTTCCCAAAGAATGAATTTGGCACATTTGACTTGTGGATGAAGCCATTTATTACAGTCCTCAAACATGAATCTACCCAAGTAAAGCATTTTCAATTTTAGGGCGATTTCGAGTGATTTCGATTCCTTTTTTCATTTTCAATTTTAGGGCGATTTCGAGTGATTTCGATTCCTTTTTTGCTTGGGAAGATTGGTGTAGAAGGAGAGATTGTTTCTTGATTTTGATGGAAATCGATTTGTAGGGGAGAAGTAATCAATTCACAGTCAGGGCTCAGTGTAAAGAATTGGGAAAATTGAATTTAATTTGGATAAGAGAAAAAAAGAACGTTTCTAACATATTTGAAGGGAAAAATGTAAGTTAAATTAATTATTTTTGTTCATGTGGCAATAATTAACGGAGTTTATTAACACATAGGATTTTCATCCGCTACACGTAACTTTTTGTCCAGATAGACGGATGGAAAAAATCGGGTAATGGATGGATAACTTTTTTTAAAAGAGAGTGAGCACTCAGTAACCTTTTATTTTTTAGTAAGCAAGTAGTGACCAGAGCTAAATGTTAGTGATGAGTGATTTAATTAACTCAGAGAAATTAATAGATCTTCAGAAAGTGTGGGACTGCTTAAATCCGATAACGAAATCCTCTTAAATGAAGATTGTTTTGAGACGGCCTTTGTTCGCTCTGGATTAGGGTTCTCAACCCCAAAACACCTCAGAAAATAGTCTTGCCATTTCATCATCATCATCTTCTTCCTCTTCGTCACTGCCATTCAGATTCTTTCCCAAAAAATAAGTTTACAAATTGACTCTGGAGCAAGAAAAGTGATAAAAATGTGTAATGGTTCGGAAGGTTTATATGAAGAAAATAAGATCCTATATATTATTCAAATGATTAACGGTTCTCTCTACCCAACACAAAGATAGAGGTATGCAACTCCTTGTATAAGGACCTTATTATATACATACACATACATTTATATAGAGAAAGAAAGAAAGACTGTATTTGTATAGGTGTGGAAGCTAAAACAATGGGCATTAAAAAGTCACGCGTCCACAAATCTTGTTGAATAGAAAATGACTTGACTGCCCCTGAGATTGGATCCGTAGTATCATTCGTTGTACTCTCTCTAAGCTCCGTTAGTCAAATTTATATAGAAGAATAGTAGTTGCATATCTCTATTTATATATTAAGAAATCTCAAGGAGATTTTGGGCCATTTCTCTCACGCGGAATTTTTGATTGTTCAACACCCCAAAACTGCCATATAATAAGAAAGACAAAATGGTCACACGGACGGGAGTTGCAAGCAGAGTGTTCATGTAAAAGGAAAAAAAAGGGACTTTTTATTTATATGTTTTTTCTTGGCATCAATAATGAAATTATTTATTGGAATGGACATTTTGATTCAAAACCATCTAAACTGAATGAGAATCATAATAAAAAATTATTCGTTCAACTTCTTTTCGGTATATTTGTAGCAAAAGCTCCAAATCTTTAAAACATTAGCAGACATTCTCCAAACATTTCATTTGTTGCAACCATCACTTCCTACCTTTTCAACCGTTGCATGTGAAGCCCTTTTGAATGGTTTACATCCAAAATACCGTCAATTGACCATCAAAATTAAGATTGACCACATTTTAATTAATTTTAAAAGGGTAAAATAATAAATTTCTATTTACCACATTAAACAATTAAAAGAGTAAAAAACTTAAATTAAAAACTAAATAAAAGAAAAAATATTTCTCTTCTTTACCCACCCCCACCCCAAAAATTAAAATCACAAAACCGTCTACAATGATCAACGACGACATTGGCGCCACCTCCATGGATCTGTAGATGGTGAGTGGGTCAATGAATTTTCAAAACAGACATAATGGAAGAAGATTAAGCAAGAATTGAAAGCTTTCAATTCGTTTACACCAATATTCTAAAAGGCATAATGCGTGGCGATGCGTTGAGGCCAAACTACAGACTAGACGAGCTTAGGCTTTGCATAGGCGTAAAAATACGTTTTCTTGTTTTAATATTATTTTATTTTTTAATCAATGAATAAATCATTTAATAATTAAAAGTAATGCAGATCTAATATCCAAAATAGATTTATAGAAACTTTATATATTTTTTCAAAATTTTCCAACAAAAAGGTAAGTTTCGAATCTAAATCAATCTTTAAATTTTAAATTAAAAAAATTGTAAAAAAAATTAAAAAAAGAAGAAGATAATAATGGTGTGCATAATAGCGCCTAGGCACGTATTAATCATCAACGATTGCCGTTGACTGCTAAATAAGGTGTCAAGTCACTTGGCTTGGCATTTCCGTCGCGCTTGACGCCGCCTAGGTGCACCTTTCAGAACACTGGTTCACATTTTTCTAGAACTTTTTTTGAATCAACTCCAAGATCCCCAAAAGGAAAATGGTATCTTTTGGTAATTTCGATACCTTAGAAAATGCAACATCTTCTTCTCCGTTGCTACCAGATGATCAGGAAGTAATCAAAAAAGTAACCATGGTGTAGAAGGAAGTCGCCATGGCATCCTCCATGTGAATGGTGGTGAAGTGGGAAGCTTCCTTTATGTAGATGGTGGTGAAGTTTTCGCCAAGGAGGTTGTGAATTGAGGAGCCGCAATGAGGAAGAGGAAAGTCCAGAATATTGGTGCTGAAGAGGGAATCCTCTAGCAGGAAGGTGGTGGGGGACTGTTGGCGATGACACAAACGTGAATGGAAGGCTAGCTTAAGGTGTCGCCACTAACATTGGGCTGTGCGATTCCATTAAAGATGAAGTCAGGGTTCTTTCGTATTCGATGTCGATTTCCTGTGCAAAATTAGGGGGTTGTCAATCTTCGAAAGTCTTGATGGTTCTTCCAACTAATCGGAATCACGGTAGAAATCGGTGGTGGTCGATGGTGATGATGAGTTTATTTTTTCTAGTTTTGGGTTGAGGGGTGGGGGAGAAGAAGATATATTTTCTTTTTATTTTCTATTTATTTTTTGGTTTTTTATTTAAGTTTTTAATTATTTAATGTGGTAAATAGAAGTTATTATTTTACCCTTTTAAAATTGAATAAAATGTGGTCAAACTTAATTTTGATGGTCAATTGACGATACTTTGGATGGAAACCGTTCAAAATGGCCTCACATGCAATGGTTGGAAATGTAAGGGACGACGGCTGCAACAAATGAAAGATTTGGAAAAAAGTCTGTTAATGTTTTAAATGTTTGGAGTTTTTGCTGCAATTATCCATTTTTTTACTAAAATTTGGACTTCCATCTTAAAATGTTAACCTTGTTTTCAAACTAATATGTTGTTCATTTATTTAATCTTTAATCCGTATGAAATATTACTATCAACATGTTTTTCATTAAATTCAGTCTGGTTTTGGGTTTTAAAGTTGAGAATTCATCGTTTTTATATGGTTTGTAGTTTAGCAGCTATGTAATTGAATTTTTATTAGAGTCCAAAATTATTTTTGAATAGTGATATGGGCCTTTATTGTCACCCCAAGCTGTGTAACCTCGATAAGTGGTATATGCTAAACTGTAAGCAAATGTCCTCGGGTGTGCAACACTCAGGCTTTTTCATATTCTCTCTCTGACTTAAGTATCGAAGGGGTGACGAGGACACACCACGACTCCTTTGTTTCAGGTACAAAAAGATCTCGTTCGTACTCGACCTTAGTCGTCAAGCTCGAAAATCAACAGGTGCAATTTTTGGTAGCATCATTAGCGTCGTCTGTAGGAACTCGCTACCAAAAGGCATCGTGAATACATATTCAGGTCTTCCTTCGGCAAGCTCTTCCGCTCCAAATCAACACCTGTGATGGAGCTCCCTACCCTTCAAGAAGAGTCATTAGTGGTACCTGATCCTCAATCAGCAATGGTTACCGCTGGAGCATTGGAAGAACTATGTCAACAAGTTGCAACGCTGACTCAACTGCTTAGCCAAAGAAATACTCCTCCGCCTTCGACACTAGTGCAAGAACCTACCCCGGCTCCACAAGGGGATTTTATAACTGAGGCTCGTGCTCGGGATGACCTGATGCACATGACAGTGGTGGATTTGGGGTCTCGGGCATACCCCCACCAGCCTCGGCCTCAAGATTGGTTACCATGGACTTGGGCGAACTCGCTCAGATCAGACAAGAAGGTATTACAGCTGGACTATTGTAGAATACCCAGGGAACAATAGGGTTTACCCCTAAGACACCGTTCACACAAAATGTCATTTCCTATCCACTACCGGACAGGTTCAAATTTCCCCGCATCAAGGAGTACGATGGGACTACTAACCCCATCAACCACCTCAATGTGTACATAGACGTCATGAACCTACATGTTGCACCAGATTCGGTACTCTGCAAGGCCTTTCCTCAAACTCTGACCAATGCAGCCATTGGAACCTAATTCTATAGTATCATTCTCACATATGCAGTAAGGTGTGAGGCCTTCATGATGTCTTTATCTAAGATGCCACCGAAGTCTGTGATCAAGCTCCTCACCCGAGGTGAAAAGTACATCAATATGGAGGAAGCAATGAAGGCTAGCCCGAGCCCTGAGAAGCCCCATATTAAGAGGCCACACGAGCCGAACTTATGACAAGATCATGCCTGAGGCAAGTAGGGGGTTCACCCATCTGAACACCTCCAAGGCCAACATACTGATGGAGATCAGGGACGTGAAGGAGCTTAAATGGCCTCTTAGGCTGCGATCTCTCCCGGAGACCAGAGATAAGTGCAAATACTGTGACTACCACAGGGATCACGGACATATGACGGAGGAGTGCATAACATTACAACGAGAGATTGAGGCACTGATTAAAAGGGGACTCTTGAAGACATATGTCGGGCAAGATAAAAGTCCTAGGAATGATCACAACAAAGGGAGGACCTCAGAGTCAGGGGGAGGAAATAAACCCACGGTTGGTGTAATCAATATCATAGTTGGGGGAACAGCATCCGGAGGAGATTCAAATGGTGGATACAAGCAATATGCTTGGCACTAGGGCTCGGTTCGAGAGACCACCGTCTACGCTACGGAAGACATCACCTTTAGACCAAAGGACTTGGAAGGCATATAATCTCCTCATGATGATGCCTTAGTCATATATGCTATAATAGCCAACTTTGAAGTCAAANACATATGTCGGGCAAGATAAAAGTCCTAGGAATGATCACAACAAAGGGAGGACCTCAGAGTCAGGGGGAGGAAATAAACCCACGGTTGGTGTAATCAATATCATAGTTGGGGGAACAGCATCCGGAGGAGATTCAAATGGTGGATACAAGCAATATGCTTGGCACTAGGGCTCGGTTCGAGAGACCACCGTCTACGCTACGGAAGACATCACCTTTAGACCAAAGGACTTGGAAGGCATATAATCTCCTCATGATGATGCCTTAGTCATATATGCTATAATAGCCAACTTTGAAGTCAAAAAGATACTAGTGGACAAAGGGAGTGTTGTCAATGTATTGTTCCATGATGCCTTCACGAAGATAGGTATTTCTACTAACCAGCTGAAGATGGTCAAGACCCCACTCCAAGGATTTGAGGGTGGAACAATCATCTGAGAAGGAGTAGTCAATCTTCCCCTATCTTTGGGATCGGGCCAAAAGTAGGTAACAAAAATTACACCATTCCATGTGGTTCGGGCCCCCATGCCATACAATGCCATTCTCGGAAGCCACTCCTCAATATGATCAGGGCCATAGTATCAACATTTCGCCTTACTATGAAGTTTCCAACCAGTCATGGGGTAGGAATTATCCGTAGGGATCAGACTACAGCAAGGAAATGCTACATTGCTAGCGTCCAGGGTTTGATTGTTGACGTCATCCAATTATCCATACCTGAGCTCGAGATCGGCACCAAGAGAGACTTGCTGCAGTGAAAGATTTGCTAGAGATCGAGCTCGAACAAGTTAAAAAGGTGACCATAGGCCGAGATCTTGACGCTACTCTCAAAGATGAACTCGTCAAGTGCCTATCTGACAACATTGATGTATTCGTATGGAAGGTTGAGGACATGCCGGGCATAGACCCCAATGTTGTGGTACATAAACTCAAAGTAAGGCCAAGGGCAAAGCCTGTAAAGCAAAGGAAGATGTAATTTGCGCCAGATAGATGGGAGGTAATATGCGAGGAGATCAATAAACTCGTCAATTCTCAGGTCATTAGGGAGGTTCAGTACCAGATTGGCTTCCCAACGTTGTTCTTGTCAAGAATGCTAATGGCAAGTGAAGGGTGTGCATTGACTTCACGGATCTCAACAAGGCGTGTCCAAAA
>CAIGRK010379681.1:0-17576 GCA_903798315.1 Fraxinus greggii | reverse complement strand
GGATATTTTGCCCAACCCTAATTTATACATATAACTCACATGGATGAGTCATGCATATAATAAAAAAATTGCCCAAAAATCCCGTCCCCCCCACATCATAACGAAGAATAATTGCTTCAACATCCTTAGTTGATATATGACCCAAGATTCTTCTAGCATATACAGTAATCACTCGTCTTTCTTGATCAGATGTATCCTTGCCAAAAGCAGGGCACCCTCACTTTTAAGTAACTAAGCCCCAGTTTGACGTAACTTAAAAGTTTTAATTTATATCTTAATCAAAGTCAAAATTAATTTCAACTACAAATTTTATGAAATTCAAATCTTTTATCAACTTTTAAACTACGCATTTCATCAAAATTTATTAAAATCACTAAAAATCTGATTTTTAATTACATCGAACATGGACTAAGTATTATTTTTACAGTTGGTTTTTGGCTAACAAAATTTCACCTTACTTTATATGAAATAATTTTCTAGTGCCTCGGTTCTATTGTCAAAATATACACAACTTTTGAGCGGATCATTGTGCTGAGATAAATTTACTTTTTAAGTGACTTATTAATCAAATTTGAACTTTAAAATTATGTTTTTACTATTACTATTTAAAAAAAATGTAGATCGCAGTATACTCATCAAAATAAATCAAATTCCTCGCAGGCATTTTTGCTCACGAGCCTAAAAAAACCATAATTGTCTTTTAACCGCAGACAACAAATGACACTAAGTTTTAACATGAGTAGCAAGAATAATTGAATAGAATTAAAATAGAAAAAAAAATTCATATTTGAAATTTGCCTCGTCTTCAAGTGTAAAAAAAAAATCGTGTTTGTCCAAATAGAGGCTATGATTTGCAAATACTTTTGTGTCAATGTGATTCGAACATTATGACATCATGTTCCCTGATAGCTTCGGTCATTAACCATTTTTTTTTTTTTTTACTTCTACAGAGATGGAATCGTGTTCATTCACATGGAGAAAAGAACCTAAAGATATCAACCGGTACAATGCAGGAGTCTATTTCATCATATTTCCCAAACAAATATGTAAAGCTAGCACGTTTTAAGACAGAAAGCTCATAGCAAAAGCAGTCGCGCCCATTCGCATGACGAAAAGTGCAACTAGCAAGCTTTACGAAAATGGATCAAGACAAAAAGATCATACACCAACCATTCACAAGTAGACTACAATTTATTCATACTAAACCCCAAGATCTAGATTAAAAATTTATATTTGAAACAAACACGGAATTATGGCGAAAAAGGGCACGTCAATATAAGTCTGGACATATTCAATGCATACAAGATTGTAATAAATAATACACTGCATCCACCCACTACCTACTGCTTGATTTCAACTATATCAGATTAGCACGAGAAAAGATCGGTTTAATTTGTGTACGCAGATACGGAGAAAAGGAAAAATGAAAAGGAACTAGTACCAAGAACTTTTTTCTCACTTCACATAGACCGTCCAACAACCTTTCAGACCCTGCATGAAAAGAAATAGAGGAAGCGAATTGATTACTATAACAATATGCAAACTTGAAACCACCAAATACCAGGAACCCAAAAAAAGGGGTCGTGCTTACCCATGTCAATAGTTGAAATCAAGCTACATAAAACCAAGAAAATAAAAAATTTTGTTTTAGATGGAAACTGTAATTTTATTCAATTGGATTTGTATCATCAAGTACTAGCATGCTTCTGAATCTTAGCATGAGAACTCCTACATCATTATAAATCTTTCAAAGCAAATCTGTGCAAAACAAAAGCCAGTTTCATCCAATGAGGCAGATAAGATATAGTACGGGAAGAAGATAAGAAAAGGTTCGGAACAAGGCATTTTAACTCCAGATTTGAATCCAAAAAATGTTTTTCTCTAAAGTCTAGACTTCATAACCATTAGACCAGAGGACTTACACGTGAACGAAAAATAGTTCATGTACTGATCCTAGCACTGGAATACAGGGGGCATGGCAATTTAGTGAAAGAACCAGCATGTATATTAACACTTCATTCAGTCAATCTAATACTGAATTCTAATTTCAGAATTCCAAATTAGCACCTCTTATGCATTAACAAGAAGAAAGAGGTGAAATAGATAGTTGACCTAAAATAATATTGCAATTTATAGACAAATCACCTTATCAATTGAAAAAAGAGAGGATATAAACTTGAAGCATACCATTTGATGATTGAGCCAAATAGAAAATGCTGCATAATAGGAACCTTCTCCAAAACTTCCACTTTATACATCTTGAGCATCCCACTGTTCACCTTATTCCAAGTAGGAACACAGCTAATATCATCCAACAATGGTGAATGTTCAGCAAAAAAACCCTTCTTTGCTTTCTTCACAAATACAATACATGATAGATACAGGTACTCATTTGCAAAATTCTCCAAAATATCTTCATTATGAATTGTCTTTGGCTTCATATACTTGTGGTCAATCAACTGAGATGACCCAAATATAAATGGCAAGAAATGATAGTCATCAAGTCCCCACACACCGTGGGATCCTGCAGGCTCTAAAGAGTATGTAAGTTGCAATTTTCTCATCAGGTCCATGTACTTGACAAACACTCTTGCGACCAATGCCGGATAATCCTCTTCTTTAACAATTCCCAATCTTGCTAAACAATACAACCACGCTGCAAAATTTGTCTCATGACCAGTACCTATTTGATACAAAATAATTGGTACCCTTTGCAACGAGGAAAAAAAAGATAAGAGTAGCATAAAGTCTACCAACATTCATGAATCCATTATGGATCAATTGATGAACAGCAGCAAACAAAGCTTTATTCCCAACAAATACAAGTCATATCATAGATACATTAAAATAAAATCTATTCAAGCATACGCATGCAACTTATTCATAATTTTGTTATTGAAGATTAGAAGGTATTCATTGAGCACTTGGATATATATATATTTTGCTGAGATGACAATCATCGAGTGGAAGTGCAGAGATAGAGACTGGAATAAGAGATGTTTCAAAGTCTGCTTCATCCTCGTTATTTAAATAGTATCGGACCTCCAGTGCCAGTAGCACTGCAAGTTCTAAGTAAAAAATTTATCCCATGGTCCTGAATCAACTAGATTAAGGATCAAAATATTCAACTAGAAACAATCTTAAAGCATTCCAAAGGGAATCAACAAGTTTCGGGATTGTTTCCATCTGGGAACTGCTCTCAGAGTAAAAACAAAATCACCAAATCTAACTTGCATAAAAGATAAACTTCAAGGTAAACTATTGTTGGCTATTTGTTATGAAATGGAATTTTTTTGTTCAAGTGATTCATCTTAAACTACTTTATTGCATTTTAGATTTTTTTCTTAAAGACTTCAAAGTCATTTTAGCTTCTGAGTTTATGGTCGATTAGCTGGACAACAACATGGTCTTATTTACTTGAAAATACTTTACAATCTTATAACAAATAAGAAAAAGATGTCTAGTATTATAATATATATGCCTTTTAAGAAGAAAGCATTCAAGGGAAGACTAATTTCCTTGCACGGTTTCTAATTACATAAGGCATCTGAAGGTCAATTGATGACTTGTAATGCTAGATAAATGATTTAAGAAAAATGAAAAAAGTAAAATTGATAAACTATATTTACAATAATGATTCTATGTGGACTTTGGACTGCTTCAATAATATGAGAACGGTTATGCCACATAGCATAACAAGAATCGTGTCTTGGAAGTAGTCTTCAGCACAACATAAATCCTCATTCGTCATATACTGTTATAGTTTTTTCGAAGTATTCAGAATGAGCAATATGTTCACATATCTTCTAAAATTGAAATTAGGCATCCCTTTGGTACTCCAATGCTATCTATCCTCCAGTGAGGGTTTGTCTCTAGAAAAAAGTTTGAGCCAAACCATAAAAATGTTCATTGTTTAGCTAATGCTTATTAGAGTATCCTCAAGACTCTTTAAACATAAAATGCTCTCTATTTTAAAGAATCAACCCTTAAAATTATGTTTCAATATATTCTTTAAATTAACACTTTAATTTAGAGAGTGAGTTTGACTCTCTAAATGTGGAGAGTCATTCTTACCCTCCATAATTAAATGCTTTCAAAGTAAGGAAAATAATATAATAATTTGGAGGGAAGTTAGTGAAAATAAAAGGAAAAGATATAAGCACCATAATCAATGCGGCTAGAGTTGCCAAAGCTATCAGTGAAATAAGGCACGAGTTCCACAGTAGCACCATGAAGATCCGGCGGTAGGAAATTCAGCATAAAGGACTCAGCATCTGAGGTCATTCTCTCGTGCCACGCGCGATAAGCAACATTCCCATACCGAGAGGATTGAGGAGCCGGCGGGATTTCATCTACATAATCACTCAGATTCTGAAGAATTGAAATGATGACTTCGATGGTGGAAGAAACATGGCAGGGATCTGAAAGCTTGCGAGATTTGATAGACTCAGAGACTGAAACAACGAAGCCAAGAAAATTGCGAAAAACGGGAGAGGAGTGGAACCGAACGATGTCATCTTGGGAGTGGATTATCTTCGACGGGGTGGTGAAGTGGTAGGGTGGGGAAATGGGGTCCACTTTATGGGGTCGCGGGACCGGAGTACGGATGATGGCCTCTTTGGTGTTTGTTGGTGGGTTGGGGAGGTTGACGGCGGGGAATCGGATGGGGACGTAAGAAGGGGCGGCGGATATGTTCGGCGGAGGGGGGAAACAAGTGGGTCCGTCGCAGTTTGCGCAGGTTGTGGGTGGTTGAGCGAGTTTTGATGGCTCTTCTTGGTGGTGGTGGTGGTGGTCGGGTGGCGGTTCCATTTGATTGCAGACCGGCTTTGAATGTTCTAATGTGAACTTTTGTAAAACATGAGGGGTTACAGTTCCATGAGTAACGTGTTACATGTATATAGCAATGAAATATTTTTCACAATGGCAAAATTAATTGATTCATCCAAACCCAAAATAATTTCGACTTATCTAAGAAAAGATCTACATGAAAAAAATAAAAATCATGTCCCCTAAACACAAATTTGAACATGTTAGAGCCCGTAAAATTAAAAAATAAAAATAAAAATTACTACCCAACAATTTCAACTCCGACACCTCATCGCTTTGACAGTGTCTAAATGCCTATCAGAAGATCGATCGTTAAAAAAATATTACCAAGACAAAGAATTCGCTCCATTTCTTCATCAGTATCAATAAATATGTTGGATAAAATCATAAAACATAGTAATTTCATTAACCAAATACGTATGTTCATGCAGACTGAAACTCATTATTACCGTATTCACACAATGGATAAATTTTCCAACCGCCATAATCTGCTATTTTTTTTTTTGAAATACAAACTCTGCGGGGAATGTATGAGGAAAATAGGATATGATTCAATACATTATTGTTTTGTAATACTTTCCAAGTTTCTTCTTCAACAAAGGCAAAATTATAGTTCAAATATTCTGCTCATTTTAAGTGCCACCAGATGTTACAACAAAATGACAATACTTATTGTATGGGGGCTAGTTGCTTCAACTTCGCTTGTAATATTGCCCCGGTTTCATCTGCTATGCTTTTCTTCTTAGTGGCAACCTGCATAAAACCAAGAGTCTACTTATTGAGCTAACGCGTCAAGGGTGAAACAGAAAAAGCAGAAAAAGTTTCCTGTTTGGTTATAATTTTGAACTCCAAAACCAAGGGAAATGCTACATTCGTTAGGACAGTGTTCTGTTGTAATTGTGGATTGGAAATAAGATGAAAAATCTCAAAAAGAAACAAAATATAATAAATATGTACCTCAAGAAGTTGGTCATAATTAGACTTCAGCAAGTTAATCTTACGCTCACAGTACTCCTTTCCTTCCACCATTGTTTTCTGCTCAAACAAAAATAAAGCAAAAATTATGTTAGTACCTACAATTTTCAGTGTATGCCATGTCGAAGAAAGCAGTAAAATAGAATGTCCATTTGACTTTGACTACTTAGTTACATCAGAACAACATTTTTTGCCCGTCCTTCCTTTTAGTATGTGGAGCCTAATCGTATTATACACTCGTGCTCTCAACTGCAGGTTAGATCATACTAATATTCGTACTATATAAAGAAATTTTTAGGGGCAGTTTCGGTGTGTTTGTGTGACAGGCATGAGAAAACTTGCACTAATCTATTATAGTGAAACCTGCAGCAGGTGAAAATAGTAGCCCTCACATGGAGGGTGAACTATAATAAATCTGTGTGATTGCTTTGTATATTTCTGAATATATTCGTTTTATTATTGCTCTAGCAAGAAGGGATAAGAGTTTAAACCGTAACACTCCTAAATACCTCTTCGTTATTAGAATCTCAGCAGGCTTTAGGCCCAACAATAAGAAATGAAACTTTCCACTGACATTGGCCTGTTTGAACTCACAAGATGGTGGCCTATATTCAGATCATTAATTTTTAAGTGACCTAGGCTGAATTGGGGCTTAAATAAATAAACCCAACATTCTCTCTCTTCTTATATTGTTTTCATAGGAAACAAAAAATATTTATTAATCAATGAATAACTTTACAACTATCAAGAGGACAAGATGTCCTCTATCTATAAAACTAAAGAAATCAAGAAAAAACACTTTTCCAAATAATAACAATTAAAGAAAAAGGAGAACAATATAAACTCCTTTGATGTAGATGCCCATAGAGACGCTACAAACTAGGCTCTTCTCAACTCAAAAATATCTAGTACTTTTCATTCAAAATCATGCAATTTCTTCACTTCCATATTACCCCAAAATCAACAATACTATCTTAACCAAAACCAAACCAGTATGTCCTTCCAAGAGAAAACCACTACAGCCTCGAGCAATATCTAAGAAAAACCTGCTTATTATGATAACCTACGCATAACTAGCCAGCAACATCACAATGTACAGACAGATGATATTTTGTATCTTCTTTGCACATTGAGCAGTATGCTGAGAGAGCAACACAGGCATTTCCTTTGTGTTGAATCACAAGTATTGATCATCCTATAAAACCAGTGAATCAAACACCTTAATCTTGTAATGGACACACGATTTCAAAATGAAACTGGGTAGAAAATGGATGACAAAAGAAATAATTAAGGCATAGAAATATGACCAGCACAAAAAAATTATAGAAGTAATCCACTGTGCACAATCTTTTATTTGATCAGAAAATCTTCAATGAAGAATTTTCAAATACATCTGACAAAGAAGCAAGTAACGATCAAATGCAAAGTTATGTCAGAAACCATTCGCTCAAATCTTGTGTCATCCTATTGGCTAAAACTTGAGCAATAATCATGTACAAACTTGACAACCGAACTGATTTGGATGAAAATTATTAATATTAAAGAATCTGAATATTTCAGAATGAGACATGAAAAATAAATTGTGATAGGTTGATCACTCAGTTCTGAAACAAACTCCTCAATCACCTTCATGCAGTCCCCTCCCAAAATGTCCCAACAACACTCTAGCAATCCCCAGGAGAAACCATCCAAACTTGGAGATTGAAAGTCTTGGACTAAAAACAGCAAACTTAGAGCTCAAAGTCCAGGCTATCACAGATGTGGATCAGATCTGGAGAGAATAGCCATGCAGGATTATGTGAAGATCAAACAGATTTGAGGAGATTGATGTTAAATCATCAGAATTCTAGAGCAGGGGAAAAAGGGTAGGGATCTACTTACTCAACTATTTCATATGTTTCTAGGATTTATAAGCGATAGCAGATATTAAAAATATTGTGTAGCAGCAAAGGTATCTGGATTGCCACAAGGAAAAAGTCAAAAGTATCAAGCTCTCACATTCTGAAGGCTCGAAGTTCAAGAATGAGTATGAAACACTTAAGACAGAGAAGATTCCATGCATGGGAAAAATAATACTTGACTGATTTGAAATTATATTACAGTATCAAATTCAAGCTTAAGAATTTTTGGGCTTCCAGTCAAGAAAACCAATTGACTTGGTTGTTCTACATATCAACACTTGACCGAGCATCAGAATGTGAAGCATTCAGTAAGCTCAACCAGGAAATTATGGGAAAAGGAGAAATGAACAGAATGATAATAAAGTTATCAGAAAGTTTTTATATTGCAATGCACTTTACTACCTTTGATGAATGGAAATAGTGATTGTTCGGCTAAGACCTGAATAATTTTCCAATCGCATTAAGTCGTGTCCACAAACGGCTGGTTCATGCGAGAATTTGAAGAAGCCAAGCTTCAATGCTTAAGTTACTAACTGATAATGGCATTAGTTAATGTTTCAATATTAACGATCTTACATTATATCCAGGTCACATTAAAATAAACCTTGATGATGGGGCAATTGAAAGCCTGCCTAGCAGCTGGCTTATTAGAAGAGCTTGAAGATGTTCTTAATTCAAATGGTTGCAACACAAGGAGGAGGTAATCAAAAATTCTACTCTAGGGAGCCCTCTATCAGATTGTAATTGGATTATTAGCACTTTAGTCATCAGTTCTAGCATTTACTGATTTAAAAGCATTGACATTCCAATAGCTCGCCAAATGTCAATTTTCGAATAAGCAGAGAAATTATGAGGGAAAACCATGTCCAGTGAAAGCTTACATAAGAAATAAGAACTGAAAGGCTTGTTTCAGATGTCAAAGAGCTCATTTAGAGCACTGTGATGTGAGATTGATAACTCTACATGAAATTTAAGCTATTAACGCTGAAAAAGGACCTAGTTACATGGCTTTAATGTATCACTGTGTAATTTGTGGTAGACTACAACATGTTCTCATTAGTAGCCCAAACCCTTGTAATCACCAAACAACAGTACTTTCAGTGCAGGTGCCTTATCACAGCAAAAAATATTATACATTCGTTGGACTGCTCAAACACACACTATGTGATATGCCATTAAAATTGTTCATAAATCTAACAAATAATATCTGAATGCAAGCTGCAAAACTAAATCAGCTTTTTTTTTCCTTCTTCCTTTTCTCAAATTACAAAAGCAATACTTGGCACAGCTATAGAAATATTCATTTACACAAATTTTGAAAATAAGATCTGTATCACCATAAAATATTTTGAACTCAACTTCTAATCAATGCGTGACTTGCATGCTATAACAGCTAATACTTCATAACTAGATATACAAACAGAAAACCATTTTATCATGAAAACTAGAATAACAGTGAACAGATTCCCAAATTTTCCAAGCACTATAGTAATTTAGGACTAACCTCAATAAAGTAACCAGTGCCTACATCCACCAGCACCTTTTCTGAATCATCCAGCGTTCCAGGAACATAAAGCGACGCCGTCAAAGGTACCAGCATTTTCTTCCCTGAACCCACAAAATTTTTAAATACAAATCGTTAGTAAAATAATACAATATGCACACATAAACAGAAATTTTTTTATATTTACTTTTTGTAAACAGAAATAATAATAGTAATACCTTGGGGACGGAGGGAGAGGTCATGGAGGGCGGTTGAGGCGATTTCGAGGCGAGTGGTGGCGGTACGGATATTGTTGAGGCTGTCTTGAAAGAGATTGAATTCTAGATCGGCTTGCTCTTTTAGGGCTCTAAGCTGCTCCACGCTCATCTTCTCCATCTCTAACCCTACTCCTCTCGATGCCATCTCTCTCTCAATTACTGCTACTGCTTCACTGTGCTGGGCTGTGTTTCGCAAAGCGTAAGTTGAATAAGTTGAATGAAATTAATAAACTTAATGATAAAATAATANCGATGCCATCTCTCTCTCAATTACTGCTACTGCTTCACTGTGCTGGGCTGTGTTTCGCAAAGCGTAAGTTGAATAAGTTGAATGAAATTAATAAACTTAATGATAAAATAATAAATTATATAATGCTACACGCTATAAACAGGACGCCCCTATAGCTCAGTGGTAGAGCGTCAGTCTTGTAAACTGAAGGTCTGTAGTTCGATCCTGCATGGGGGCATTTTTGATTTTTTGTTTTGTTATATTTACTTGCAGAGTTGATTTTGTTCCACTCATTTTCCGTTTTCTATATTTCTTAATGAAAATACTAATTATAGTTTGTAGTTTTTACCACGAAATTCCTTTATCAGGAAAAAGAATAGGAAAATAAAGGGGTTTAAAAAAATTATCATTTGTCGAGGCATGGCACGACCTAGTGAATGTACATTGTGTATCTCTTACAATTATGTCACCTAGGGAGAATTTAGGTCTAAGGTCCAATTGGCAAGTTTAGTAAATCGTATAGGATTAAGAGAGATGGTATTAGGATGGACAATATTAGGCATGATGGATTAGATATCGTGTAACAATTCTGGTGTTATACGTTTTTCACAACGTAAATTATACGGTAAGTGTACAGCGTTAAGTTTTGTAATATATGAAGAGAATTAGAACGTCGAATCCACATGAATTGATATTCAATTCCTACTAAGTACTATAATTATTTTAACTTTTACTTTATCTAGAAAATCAAGTTTAAAATCAATATTTTTATACTAATCTAACGTTGATGTGGTGGCAGTTCAAGTAAAAAAAGACAAATTATTCAAGATTTATCAACGTGAGAAAGCTAAGGAATGATTCCACTGCACTATCGACAATGTTTTTCAAATTATATAATTACTTTTATCTATATTTCCTAAGTTTATAAGCAAGAACCTTAAATCAATGTTATTCCCTCTCTCGTGTGACAAATAGAATTTATCTCTATATTTCAATTTCAATATCTCTATTCCGAATTAAAATTTACAAATTATCAAGTTCGTGATTCTTAAGTGAAACGTGCTTCAAAGATTTCATACTTTCTTTCGAAACCTACAAAATTTAAGTAGTGTTACACTTAGATCGTACTTAAATTTCTCTCTCTCGAGTGCCGAAATTTAAGACATCAAATCATTCAATTATTGATCACATAATTGAAAGCATTGCACAGAAATCAACAAAAATAAACTCGCGGAAAAACTGAAAAAAATACTTATATTAAGATCCAAACATGTCTCAAGTTATGACTACATCAAACCCTAGATTAGAATTTTAGAACATGATTAATGCAATATACATAATCAAATTCAATATTCAAACATAGAGAAGAAAATAAATAAAAATTATGTTTGCTGGAATTCTTCTTATCCTTGATGTCTCATTTTTCTCTAGATCAATCCTTTGTTTTCTTGCGTCTTGTGGTGTTAAATCCCACAAAAGTAGGCCTTCAAGTTTATATTTATATTCCCTTAAAGTTTCAAGACGAGTTGGGGGTTGGATCGGGCCGAAAACTTTTTAAAATTTTTTATTTTTTTAACCTCGGGTGGCGGCACCATGGTGCCCATGTCGGCGCCGCAACACCGCGATGGATTCCTTTGTGGCACTACGGCGCCATCAATTTTGATGATTTCTATTAGAGCTGGGCTGCAGCGCACAACATTCTGCTGTTTCTTAGGCGTCTAGGCACGCATATGTTTCCTTCACTCGCCCATATGTTTCCTTCACTTTTGATCTCATTTCCCTGCCTCTTTTCCACTTTATTCTCTCTTCTTTCATCTTCATTCCATGCCCACTTCCATAATCAACAATTTAGCTCTATTACAAGCTCTAAAATATGTCATTTTCTCCAAGCTACCTAAACTACGAAACAACATGAACAAACACATCAAAATACTCAAAAATGCTCAAAAACTATGTTTTAGATGTGCTGGTTCAATGAGTAAATTACACTCAGCATCTAGACTTTCGCGTCCAAGTGTTAACTCATACATATTATCGATTTTGGGAAAGCATGTGATCCTTTTACCCTTCACAGATGTTTATCGCGTTCCTTGAAATTTGAATTCAATACCTCCAATTTATGATAGGCTTAAATTGAATTATGTTACCATTGAGAGTATTTTTTTGCAACAACTCTAGGTCTCGCGACATTCAGTTAACTTATACGTATTGTTCGATTTGAGAGAGCTTATGCCTATCTTACCCCGCACGAAATTTTTAGTCTTCAGTTCGAATCTTTGAGGAGATTAAAAAAATCCATGAGAAGTAAGATATGCATATACTCCCACAAAGTGGACAGTACATATTAATAAACGGCATAGGCATATGCATGAGTCGTTACAGGTTGGATTAAGATGAATGGTGGTCGATTGTTTAACACGGAGTGTGGACATACAGGAAAAATATATAAATTTTAAAAAAAACAAAAAGATTTTTTAGTTTTAAGATTTTATTACTACAAGTAATTTTTTTTAGTTATAGTGCATTTTTCCTTGTAATTGATTTTTTATTTAAATATTAATTGTTTTACTTTGATATTCTTATTTATAAGCTATTACTTAAATCATGAGAGAAATTGCTTTAGTTATAAATGATTTTTACTTAAAAGTTATTTTTGCATATAAGTATTATCGATAAAAAGAACGTAACTAACAGTATAACATTAAAATAATAATTTAACATTCGTCAATTGGAGTTTTTTCGCCAATGATAAAAAATTATCTCAATAAATTTAGTTTATCCATAGAACTTCAGTCAATAAAAAAAATTACCTTTAAAATAATTACACCAGTAATTAACTTGGAAAGAAAGAAATAATTTAAAATTACTAACGTTAATAATATTAAAAATAAATGGTTCATTAAATTTAATTAAATGATTGAAAATTATTCTATAAATTTATGACTTACTTTAAATGAGACATTCGACACAATAGATTGGAAAAAGAAGATTCTAGAAATCGATGGCTAATAAGCATAAAACAATCATCTTTTGAGTTACATATAGACAACTTATTATGAAATAAACTAGAATCTTTGATTAGTTTTTCCATGACTTTACTAACGTGACATAGATTTAACCCTTGTTTGTTTCACATTATTTGTCAAAAAGAATTAATTTTTGTACCTTTTTTAAACCTTTGAATGCATTGTGAGAGAAAAAAGTCAAATAAAACGGCTGAATTGATTGATAGTAGGAAAATCTCTTAAAATGAGGTAAAAATTGGAAACAAACAGGCTCTTATTTAACAGTTCGGTGGAATGATTCAAAGATTATGATTATCACATCCTCTTGTTTGCTAATTGACTGCTTCAACGCTCAACTTGATAAGATGGATCATATATTAGTTCAAGTTTAGTAGGAATTGATTACGTCAACTACCGAACAATAACGGTAAAAAGACGTGTCTATTTATGATATGTATGGATGGAAAATAATTTAGTGGGCTTATGTATGTTTCTAATATAAAATATAGATCATGCATGAAGCAATGGTAAAGTTTATGCCATTTCATGCCCATGTTGGTGCTCTATTTGTCAAGTGGATTGTTTCGTTAATTTTGAGTTTTGACTTATAGAAGTTAATTTATGTATGAAAAATGAATGAGAAACAAATTCGTGATTTCATGAATAATTTTGATACAACACTGAGTTCGTTTATGGTATTGAAGAGGAAGACATGCTTTAGATATTATGTGCTTATTTGGGAGTAATTTTTGCTTGATTTTAATCAAAAATCTGATCGTTGCATGCAGCCCTTTTTTACTTTTTCCTCACATTGGTGGGCCCCATGTTGCTTTTTAATGGACAAAAATTCAATATTTTGGACCAAAAAATCAGTAACAGATAGACACTATAATGTGAATCTTACAAATACTGAACGCTGGAGAAAGCCCTCACCAAGGGTCCAAAAGCGTTTTCATGATCTATCAAAGAAGAAATTAAATTAATACCTCCTTGATTTTAATGTTATGGTGCATCTAAACATGCCCTTACAGTTCAACACGGCCTTTCACTCCAAAATTTCTTAAAATTCATTATTTAAAGGTATATGAAATAAGGTTCAAGACCAATATAATCCAAAACCATAGGACCATTATTTCAACTGAAAAAATTAATCAAGCCTCACTTGGAAGAACATTCAAGAAATCATAAATTTCTTCCTCGTCAGTCTGTTGAACAAACTGAACAGCACACGAGCTTAGATGTTTGTGCAGCAACAATACCTGCTTCAGTTCGAGACCCTCCTGGTTCCGACACTTTCTCACTTGTAATCTTGCTGTTGACTACAAAAATTGCTCGGTACTGGGTCACGTATTTTTCATGCCTGCACGAAATAGAGAAAGATGAGGATTATGGCTTAATCAAGAGAATGAGAGGGCAGAAAGAACTAACAAAAGAAGGAAATAAGGGTCAGAAAGTCATTATATAACTCCACAATGTTGCTTGAATGCATAATTCATTAAAAAACCAACTTCGCATATGATACGAGGTTGTGAAAACCTGATAGAGGAGATTTCCGCCTAGCCCTACTTCAAACACATTAATAACTCTGTGAAGGTTACATTTATCGGCTATGTGTCTCCCCTTTGAATATCCATATTCTGGTGCTAAAAAACATCCCCTGCCAATCGACAATCTATCTATATGCTGCTGACTATTAGTTCCACAAGGGCCACAAAGGATTTCTTTACAGGTGCAATCTGTGGAATCTATACTAATCATAACCTAGGACATCTCTCTGAACATAATGGTAGATTAAAACCTAATATAGGGAGTTCTTAAGTTGGTCTCCAAGAACCGAAATCATATGTTATAAGAATATTCATTTTTGCCAGACTTGGTGAAATGCTTCACAAGGAAGATTATCCAACTTCAATGTTCTGCTTGCATGACGGACAACAATTAAGACATAAATCGTTCAACTTTTGAACTATAGAATCAATTTATTCGACTAAGTTAAACCATGTGTTCTTCTCTAGATTAAGAACTTGAAATTTGAACTCAGTCCAATATATAAAAAGGAATAAAATCTAAAGAAAAACTGAAGGAAAAAGGCGAAGACAAATTCATGCAGCATCTTTACAACAAAAGGGAGTCAAAGTACAGGTCCCTGCCAGGTAACACATAGCAGTGGGACACGCATAATTTTTTATTTTTTTAATACAGGTGGGCCCGTCGCTACAGTGAGGGACCTATAAGATCCCTGTGAACCGTGCACCTGTACGTGCAGCTTAAATCTTACAACAAATCTGATACATGGACAAATATGTATATGAAAGTTATTGCCTATCGGCATACACTTGGCAATCCAGGGTAGTAAAGCAAGCTGGGCAGCTCAGCTCAGCTCAGCACAGCATCAGAAGTGTGGCCTTTTCTTTTATTCTGAGCCCATAATTCATCCTCGTCATCAAGTTTGGGATCATAAAATTCAGGTTTGATGGAGTAGTCTATTTCATCATCATCAGAAACTGAAAAATCACCACAAACAATCAAAAACCAGAGCTACGTCCATAAACTATTTGAGTGTTGTTAGAAATAGAGCAATTTGACAGAAGGGAGAAAATTAGTTGTCACTGCAGCAGCAACAAGAAGTAACTAAAATCAGTTGTCACCAAATTATATGTGCACTTTTGGCTAAGCCTTAAAAAAGGTAAATTACTTTAAGCCACCTTTTAGAATTTTTTCTTACTTTTCAAAAATGGGTTGTGCTAGGGGTGTCCATGCCCCCTCCATTATGGACACTCCTATGGGTACAGTACCCATAGCATTATGCTTCAAAAATAACTGTCTTCTTTTGCAGCATGGCTCTTTTGTACAATCCAAAACAGCACAAAAGAAGCCTTTTATGGGCTTTTAAGCTAACAATTTTTCTAGCAAAAAAAATGAATTTTCTGACCATTAACATCAAAGTCAGCCGCAAAGTTTGATTGGCCCTCTCACATGCGGGTCCCACTGACAACATTAAACGGTCACAATTTTAATTAAAATTGAGCCAAAATTGCTACCGAACAAACACTAAAACTTACTTATTTCCTTATAAGAAAACTTTAAAGTTAGCCAAACATGCTACTGGAGCCCTATCTCCGAAACTTTTAATGACTCGTGCGACTAATTTTGTACCTCCAGAAATAGAGACATTAGCGTAAAAGTTTCAAAGGTAAATTTTGTGGAATTAACATACGAATAGTAACAATAACAGCAAAAATGACAAAACAAATCATTCCGTGATTTCGGATAATTTTGTACTTCAGTTAGTCGGGGAATTTCGCACTTCAGTTTTTTTTCTGGTGGTCTTCATTCATCTCCGTCCCGTGACCGGGGTGGGAGGGTGGTGGCTCTGTCATCACCCGGCAATTCAGATCAGTTGAAGTCGAAATTCCACTCTTTTGGGGAAAAAGTCATTATGAAAAAGCTATTGAAAAGAGATAATTATTATTTGGATTTATCACAATATCATATCACGTTATTGGTAGTTGAAGTTTTTCGTTTTATTGTATATTTTCACGTTATTATGGAAAAGCTACTTTCTTGCGACCAGAGACGACCCTTTACATATTGTGCATGGGAAGAATAAATTGAAAGATGAGCGAAAACCACTACAATGTTTACAACCGTGAAACTACTATAAATTAGCTCTTGTTCGACTTTCTTTATTTCTTATAATCATTTTCAATCACACATTCATATAATAAAATATTTTACACGTAAACATAAAAATTTACCCTGATACTTCTGAAAAAACACTATTCAAGACATCATATTCCCTCAATTTCTCTTTATAGTGATCAAGGGCTTAATTTGGCGTCAATTGGACTTCTTACTCAAGATTGTCGAGTCTTTGCTCAATCCAACTTATTAAAGCCCTATTTCACGAGGATTAAAATCAAATTTTTAGCAAATTTAGTTAAAAATAAAATCAAAAAATTGTAAATCCCATAAAATATGTAGTTAAAATTAATTGTTTACTTTGACTTATATTAAAATTAAAATTTTAATATATACCCAAAATATGCCATCAATATTTATCTCCGAACTGCTTCCTGAGGTATTCTATATATCTAAGGCGTGCCCTGATGCTACTAGTTTAAGAATACTGGTCCTTTTTCTAAATACAACAAAATTAATCTGTCAATGACGTGCACAATACACCAATCACAAAAGGTGTAATTTCTATGGATTCATCTCCCCAAGGGTACATAAACAGCCTATTGCTGCAAAAGAGAAGGGAATAATCAGCTGTACAGATATAGCTCCAAGATAAACTGAGTGAAACCCGAAAAGGAACATTCTGCAAATAGCTCCAAGAAATGTACTTTGATTTCATGCACAAAATATTATGTTACAAAAAAAAAACGCTGTTTAAGTGCAATTTGCTATGAGCATGTCGACTAGCCATATTGGCAGAGCTCGTACAGATAAGCAACAAATACATGTTCAAGACCAAACTTCGAACTCGTTAGACAGTAACTGCCCCGACCAAAGCCTTAGATGTACTGTCAATATCTTCAAATGCATGTAAAACATCTCTGCCCGTGACAAACTGCTTTATCAGTTGAGAAGGGCTCTTCTAAACTGCCACCGTACAAGCTGCGAAATAAGATTTTCAGGTTAATACATCATTCTCTACAAAACACAGCTACAGAAATGGACTTGACCACATCTAATTTTTCAAGAAAGTAGGACCAGGGGCGGAGCCAGGATTTTTTCTCAGGGGGGCACAATTTATCAATGTTGAACGTCGAATTTTTGTCATGGATGTATTGATAATAAAAATATAAAACAATGTTATGACAATACTAAAAATGATATAGTTTAAAAATTATACTAGTTCCTTTCGAGATG
>CAIGRK010379673.1:0-14250 GCA_903798315.1 Fraxinus greggii | reverse complement strand
TTTTGTACATTCCTTGTTGACATCCCTATGTGTAAGAAATTTGGTCATTCATTAAAAAAAAAAGTATTTTTAAAATCAATGTACAAAAATCTATCAGCTCACTTGGTGTCAAACTTGATGTACATGTAGCATGATTTTTTATTTTTTGTTCATTAATAATCCCAGATTCATTAACTGACTTTATTATTGGGGCATTGCCTCATTAGACTTCTTCTCCACTGGCAGTGGGGTAAAGCTAATTACTTATTACTTAAATAATGTGGACCATGTAGTTCTAGGCCTTTATGACTTGTGAGAATGAGAAAAGGACATGGGCTTGAGAAACTGCAGTTTGTTCACATGTTGATGCAGCCAAGAATTTTGTAGCACTTAAATGATTTGTTGGCATGGTCTGCTTGGACAAACTAAACTTGACAAGTAAATTATGTATTTACAACTTCAGGTATTCAAGATGAAAACTGCCTCGTACTGATTCACAACCCAACAAGAAGCTGAGAAATGCCTAAACATAGTTTGAAGAAATCATTTAAATCCTTTTTTCAGAGTCATGTCGATCCTGAAAAGGACGAGGGAACTAAATCAGGTACATCGTTTTTTGCATTAGTAATTCCAATTTTAGATCAGTACATTTTCCATGGTTGACATATAATACTGCTGTTCACTGCAGAAATTGAGGGCAAAGTTCAGAAGATCTTAAATATTCTTAAAACGGAAGATGATAAAGATGGGAAAGAGAAACTTAAGGATATGATAAAAGATTTTTACAATCAGTATTGTTCGTTGTTTGATCGTTATGATCATCTGACTGAAGCATTGAGGAGAAGATCACATGCCAAACAAGGAAAGCATAGTTCATCCTCCAGCTCAGATTCTGACTCAGACTCGGATGATTCTCCAAAGAAAAACGGCACAAAAATTGGGAAATTCGAGAATGATTTCAACAACAGCACAGGTAACACCAAACCAGAACACGAGATTGCATACAGTTTAATTAGGGAGAATGAGGCCGCGATATATAGCACTGAAGAGGAGGAGAGAAATGCTGAAGACTTGAGAACCAATATCCAACAGTTAAGACACCCGAATGAAGCACTGCAGCTGGAATTAGAGGCAAAAGGAGGGGTGTTTTTGACTTTGAAAGGGCAACTTGAATCTGCAGAAAAAGAAGTAGCTAAGCTGAGTCTGATACAGAAGGCCACTGAAGAGGAGAACAATTCCCTTTCCTCGCAAATTTTACAGCTCGAGGATGAGATAAAACAGTCACAAAAGACAAGAGTTCAAGAAACTTCCGAGTTGCTGATTCAAATTGAGACTATTAAAGAGGAGCTGATGAACAAGATTTCTGAGCAACAGAAAACATTGGAAGAGAAAGAAAAGTTTGCTATACTGGTGAAGGACCTAGAACTTAAAATCAACTCTCTAAGTAACCTGAAAGGTGAATTGGAAGAGCAGTTGAGGACAAAAAGCCAGGATATTATTCAGTTGCACGAAGAGAAGGAAAAACTGAAAGTTCAAAATAGTGAACTTGGCGAACAAGCAAGTAATATACAGGACGAGGAAAATAAATTGAGGGAGGAGAAAGCGGTTCAACAGAGAAAAATTTCCGAATTACAAAAATTATTAACCGAGGGAGAGGACGAACTCATTGCCCTACAGAAAAAACTGTACAATGTGCAAAATGAAGCATCCTTCCAAATTACTGCACTGTCTGAAGAGGTTACTCATTTACTAGAGGAGAAGGAACATTTGTTGTCCGAAAAATGCCTACTGGAAGTGCAAATTGAGAGAAGTAAACAGGAGTCTAAGGAAATTGTGGGTCGACTGGAGTACCAGAATACCGAATTACAAAACAAGATCAGAGACCAGGATGAAAAGCTGAAAAATCAAGAAGATACATTCGTCAAATTGAGTGAGGAGCACAAAAAACTAGAAGTCCAGTTTCAGAACTCCGAGGAAAATCCTGAAACTACAGAGAGGAAGATGGAAGAGATTAAAGAACAGTTCCAAAAGGATGTTGATCGATTGGAAGAAAATATAGAAGACTTAAAGAGAAATTTAGAGATGAAAGGAGATGAGGTCAGCACTTTGGTAGAGAATCTCCGAAATACTGAAGTTAAGCTCCGTTTAACAAGTCAGAAGCTCCGGATCACAGAACAATTACTGGCCGAGAAGGAAGATAGCCACAGGAGCAAAGAAGAGAAGTTACAAGAAGAACAAAAATTGCTTGTACAGAGGGTTGCGATGATGACTGGAATAATTGAAACTTATCGAAGGGCTCAATTAAACGCAGCAAAAGAGATATCAGAAAGGGTAAATGACACGTTGACTGGAATTGATTCATTTAGTGTCAAGTTTGAGGAATGCTATGGGCACTTGGAGTCAAGAATTTGCAGAGTCATGAACGAGCTTGATATTGCTACAAACTGGATCAGAGAGAGTAATGGTGAGAAAGATCACCTAAAAATGGAAATTGCCAATTTTATTCAGCAACTGAAAGAAAAGAAAGAACAAGAGTTGGTTTTGAGAGCTAAGGTTGGAGAACTCGAGACAACTGTGCTAAAGGAAGCAAATGAGAAGGACATTTTGACGAAAATTGTAAAACAAGGGGAAGAGAAGATTACAGAACTCGAGATAATGATCAAAGAACGGGATGAGAAATTGGGAGATTTAGAAAGAGAGATGAATAAGAAAGATTTGGGATTCTTGACCCTGGCTGAGGAGAAAAGAGAGGCCATAAAACAACTGTGTATTTTGATTGATTATCACCGGAATCGCTACAATGATCTGATCTCAAAACCGACTCGTGGGGTATGAATAAACTTCATCTAGGCTTGGTGTTTAAAGTAGTTTTTTTATTGAATAAGTCGATAAGCATGGGAATTGCCTTCATTTACAGTGAGTACCGGAAATGATTGCAATTTGTTTCGAATATATTTGCATTTCATTTTACATTTATCATTAATGCTACTCGAGTGAGAGTACAAAAACATGCCTTAGCCCCCGGATTGAGCTTGTCCAATTTGACATGAGGTACTCTCAAAGCCTTGACATAGATAGGATATGGGCACCCTCGAGCTCCTCGACCTTAAATGCCTCAAGCATCGTCAAGGCAAACTCAAGACTCGACGGATGTCTTAAAAAGACGATAATCCTTATCGAGGATTGGAAACAAATGAGAAGCCATTTAACATGCTAAGGAAGTAAATTTAAATCTTATCTATAACAACTGTATCTTCCACAAAGAGTTTTGATTTACTTCATTTGGTCATATAGTACAAAAGTTACTCATTTTTTAAATAATCTATTTCCTCAAAAGGCAAAACTGGCAACTTCTTCGTCTTCATCCTCATCTATGGCATCTGCATCATCCTCACTGAACCTATCATAATCGTCATCTTCATCTTCCACCTCTTCGTCTTCATCAATCACCATGCTCTTATCGTTCGGTCTTACATCCTTCAAACCAGTGTTCAATACCACAGTTTCCCCCCTGGACTTCTCAATGTCTTTTCTCAGCTTATCCATGTTTTCCTTTCTACGTTCTTCCTCCAAGCGCTGCTTCTCTTCCCGTCTCTTGTCAAGATCAGCCCTATCAAGGAAGCGAGAGTTAATTTCAACGGCAATTTTCATTCAAAAAAAAAAGGGTCACACGTCTTGTTTTATCTAAACAGAGCAAAGAAAACAAAACGATTATGAAGTAGGAATCAGTACTTGTAAGTTTCCATGTATTCTTCGGCGCTATCTTCAATGGACTTGAAGAATGCATCCATTCCAGCACCGGACACTGCAGAAACTCCAACGGATCTAAGATTTTTATAGAACTCCTCCAGAGCAAGGGAGAGGCTACGGGTTAGGGTAGATGTGTAAGAGTGGTCAGAATCTAGAGCTGCATGAAATACTTCGAAATCTTCCATCCACTACACTCAGAAAAGTGAAAAGACTAGCAAATAAGCTGACCAGGAATTATTTGCAATAATAACAAGGATTTAGGCCTATAAATCGATATTATTTTTATCGAATTGTCAACTAAATCGAGAGTTAAATGTACCTCTAAAGCAAACTGATGTTGAGCTACATCTGTCTTGTTAAACACCAGTACCATTGGCAACCGGGTCTTATAGAGGATGCTACAGGCATATAGCATATTGCTCATGAAGGTAGCTGGACTCGCTGAGCGTGGCGTATCGACAACATAAGCAATCACTGTAGGAAACGTTGAAGCAAAAGCTTCTGTAATAATTGCTCCAGATGCAGACCAAGTGAAAATCTCAATTTGGCCAGGAGTGTCAACCAGAACATAGTCGAGCTGATCAGCTCGTTTCTCGATTACTGATATCACCTGCAATTTGACACTAAGAATACTTTTGAGGTCCTTCCCCCATTCATGTATTTGATAATAAAGACAAGGACACAGTGCCTAATTTATGTACCCACAAAGATCACTGTTTATTAAGGAATGATTAGCTACATGTTGACTCCTTGCACAAATGAGGAATGGTGGACCACACGTATCGGCATCCCTATCTTTTCATGCTAGTTGGGCACTAGATGATTTTAAATTAAACAAATTTAGCATACATTAGACTACAATGAGTTTAGCCTGGATCGAGGTTGTTGAGAACTTCAGATTTCAGAATTATTAATAAGGTTGGAATAAGTTCTTCCCTAAAAAGTAATTGCAAAAGGTGAAGTGCAGGGATTCTGTCAAAACCAACTCAAAACAATCAGTAACGGTAGTTTATCATTCATTATTCAAAATAAAACTCAAACAATATTACTGTGCAGTTCTATAAACTAAAGACATTGTATACTAAGAAAATTCAATTTCTTGTTCAGATGCAAGCATTATTCAACCTTGAGCATCAGATGTAAAGTTGGCATACCTCAGATTTAGAAGCCAGTGCACAAAAACACCAAGCCAAATTAAGAGCTAAGCAAATTTCGTTAAAATGATTCATGACGTAGAGATTTATGCTTAAAAAAAATTTCTGATTTCTAAGGAATGAGCCTGAAAAAATATTGACGCTCAAAGTTTCAACTGGAGTAATCAATTTTGAGGAATAGCATGTGCATAGCTACCCATGTGATGCAATCTGTTATTTGTTACAAAAACTTTCAAATTCCAGAGTGATTTGCTACCATTGTAAGGATAAGCAATAGTTGTTATATGAACTTCTTTCACATTCCATAGTGGTTAGATACCATAAAGATAATGGTCACTGGTTCACCGTCATTCATTGTAACAACAAACGTAAACAAATTGACAATAATAAAATTAGAAATCTCAAAGAAAAGTTTTACCTCATCAAACTTTGAAGAAAACAAGTTAAGTGAAGTCAAAATTCCTCCATTGGGTCCTAGATTGAATTGATTCATGACTTCCTTGTACCGAACAGTGTCCCTTATATCAATATTTGCACCATATGGAAGACTCAAGACAGCAGGATCAAGATTGATAACATAACCCCGAATATTTGACGCCATTGTGTGACAAACTAGACGGTGCAGAAATGTAGTCTTTCCACTCCCTATTATATTCAAAAATCTCTCCATAAATATTCAGACTACAAAAAAGAGTATGTTTAGAAAACATTATAATCTCTAGTCAAACTTTAATTTTAACACATTCAAAATTAATGCCCATTTATTATCCACACATGTCGTGTAAGGAGATTATAATGAACCCAAACACACAAAAAATAGATTGAATATTAAAGCAACCTCAAGTTGCTAAATATAATACAACAATACCTGCCATTCCAACAACAATGATGACAACTGGTTTTCTCTTAAAGCTTGAAGATGGTTCCGCTATATTTAGTTTCTCCATCGTTTTGGAAATGTGATCTGTTTCTTTACTCTTCAACTTGAAAAAATGTGATAAACATAGTAAGAATAAAGTATTTAGCAAATTTTGAATGAAGAATTTGCAAATCAACTATTTACCTCAGTGTCCATTTGCATAATAGGTGCAGGATCCTTGTGTGATTTCGAATCAACATCCATTTTTCAGATTAGCAGAGGCAATGATGATTATTCAGACTCCAATCTAAGATATGAAGAACATCAGACATGAAATAAAACAAATAGGAAACCACTCAAATAAAGAATATAAATTAGATAAATCTGATTTCAGAACCTCAATGATTCATGCACACACATCTCCCTATTATATATATAAAAAAAAATGATGGCAAAGTATTAGGTAAAATCGTTCCTTGCACAGTGTTTGAAATATCAATAATGTGATTATAGGCAATCAACAATCATGATGCATAATTCAGATTATAATAACTAATAGCTTTTCTTTAGAAATTATGTGTGCGGTGTCTTATGAGTGTTACGTCTTTGCAAAACATGTGATCTCCCAATCTTTGCCTATAATACCAGTATACCACAATAAGGACGGTGAGACATGCAAATTCTTTTCTTATTCAAAGAAAAGAGGACAACAACTAATTTTGTTATTTGTTCAGAAGAAGGGAATACCTCTAAACCCCTAGGCATACAGGCCCATATAACTCTAAGAAGGTGAAAAAAATGTTAGATTCCTCAATTAATCTGGATATTACTATTCCATACGCATGTTATCCTTACATGGATGGAGTGTATAACATGAGTAAGATTCACAATTCCCATCATACGACTTAAGAGAGTTTTCAAGCTTTCTTCTTTCTTCCTTCGGCTTCATCTTTTCTTAGTTTCCACAACTTAAATCAACAACCAAGCTCTACGAACAATTTGTATCCATATTTAAAATCCTTAACTTGGAGAGACACACATTTAAATCACAACGCGAGCATGTCAAGTCTAGTAAATCATAGACCACTCTCATGTGTACTTCATCAGCCTCAAGAATACCCATTTAAGATCTTCTTTCCTTGCGTATTTGACCTCCTCTCCTGAATACAAATTATCCACCAATTCTTCTAAACAAAATACTTATACCCATATCCTCAAGATATATCCCTAAATACTTGTATTGGTATGATGAACAACATGTTTCTCCCTCTTAATGATTCAATTCAGGCAAGATTCTAAGTGATATAACATAAACCACACGTAAAAATACTAATAACATACAAGGCAACGGTTTGCAGTTATGGAAACTTTAAAGGTAACCAATCCCAATTGACAGCAGCGCCAAGTCTGCATCTGCCAAAATGAAATTGGAACACTAAATGAAATTCATTAAAGGATATTTCTAATTTGACTTAGAGCTATCTCCCATTCTGATTCTGATTCTGATGCTCCTCGTTTAATTACCACTAATATGACAAATGTGGTACACCATATCAAAGAAAATCTTCTCGAAGCACAACAAAAACTGACCATGGAGCTAGTTCAAACATAATATAAACCCAGAAGAAAACAAATTGACATACCTATAAAAGAATCATAATCATACAAAATTTCAGGAAAACAACAGTGTGTTGTATAAGAAGCTCCCCAAAAAACATTAAAAACAGAACATGGAAGAAAAAACCCAGAATCCCAAATAATCATTTGACGGATAAATGAATTACAGAATGGAAACAAAAAAGAAAAACAAACTTTAAAGACCTAAAGAAAGAGAGCAAGTACCTGCACCACGAGAGAAAACCCGAGAGAGACAAGAAGGCTCGACCAAGGTTTTATTGGGCTATTCTTCGGCTCTGCTGATCAATACGGCGTCGTGCTGTGGAAGCCGTACGCGCTCGCTCTTTTTCAATACCGTGTTCGGCAAGGATTAAATTGCTTATTTGTGAGTGAGTAATTGTTTTTAAATAAACGTTCTCCATGGGGCCGACTGGTCTTTCAGAGTTAAAGACTGGACTCTTGTATAAACTTGCCAATATTGTAGGTCGATTAATAAGAAATGGAGATTATTAGAAAGACAGAAGCGAAAAGTAGATCGATTATTTGCGTTGAGTGATCATTGATCAAAAAATACGCGAATGTGTAACGAGAGTGTGGTTTGTGAAAACTGATAAGTGTATATTTAACAATTATTATAGGCCTTAATTTCATGCAAGTGTTAGTTTGAAAGCGTTTTAATTGAATTATTCGTCGTTTGTCTGTGTTAGGTAAATCATGAGCTTTGAGGAAACATGTTTTGAGTCGAAATCAAGAAATGAAGGGAAATAGAAGAACATATGAATCAAGAAGATGATTAACAACATATATACTCGCTCTCAAAACTAATGTGTGGCAGCATGGCTGAAGGTCATAAAAATCGCAACATTGTTGACTAGTGTGATCGTGAGGTTATAACCCTTGCAGCCGCATGTGTCACGCAAGTGCGTTCAGGTTCTGCGTTTTTGCTGATGTTTGAAGGATATTTTGGACATTCTTTTGGCATGTTTTTCGGGGCAAAAACAAACCTAATGTATACCAGTTTTCTTAACACTGATTAGGTTAGACAATCTGGGGAGAAAACACCATTCAAAATCTAGGTTTCGAAAGAACCCAAGGAGGAAGAATGGATAAGGCTTGGTGCAAGATTGATTTTTGGTTTCTTCTCTTTTCTATCAAAAACATATTTCATTCAAACTTAGTAGGTAATTTCTTTAGTTAGGACAAACAAGTAATTAAGCCTAGTTGGATGCTTTGATTTTTAGCTATCGAATTTTGATGTTTATGTTGTGATCTTTACATGTTAATTACTTGGCCAATAAAGAATCTAATAATAATGATAATGAGACAAGAAGTGAATTATTTATTTGGGCCATATAGTAAAAATCGGAAATTTAGATAGAAGATAGTGATATACCTCTATAATTTTTGGGGTGGTCAAATGAATATTTTGACAATTGAATGCACTCGGGTATGTTTTAATTCGCGTAGAAATATAGTGAATTTTATTAATTAAGTAGAATTGGTATTCGCCAGTTCCATTAACACTTTAAATTATCGATTAAATTCCAATTGAATTTTCTCTACCTCCCGCTTATTGCTCTAGAAATAATTTAGATGGTATTTACTATAATTGTTCCTTTTTCATTGTTAGTACCTGATTGAATAACCGATAAGAATTAATATGAATATCAATAGTACCAAACTGCCTTCTTTTTCACTAATGCCCTGTTTGATTGCAACGAATTACATGGAAAATGTCACATTCGAGGAAAACGAATTCCACTTTAACCGTTTGATTGCAACGTTGAAATGGAAACCGAATTCCAAGGTTCAACCACCTTAAGCTGCATTTTCTTTGTTTTCATGGAAAACGAATTCATATGAATTAAATATCTTCTTGTCTTGCTTTTTTTCCTTCTCAAGACAAATATTTTATATTTAAATTATGAGTTAAAATATTAATTATAGATCGATTTTTAGCAAAAATCTATAGTGTGGTCTTGAATTTAATAAACATATTTTAGCTATTTCAATAAATGAAAAAAAAAAAATTGTTAAAGGGTCAAAATCGAGATTATTTTATTAAATTAATTGTAATTGCGTTTACTTTCTTAATTAATTAACCAAAAGGACAGTATCTTTGCATAATTAAATCAAAACGCGAATCATCAATGGAAAGGAAAATTATAAGCACTATGTATTAATACGAGATTAGAGTAACAATGACTTGAAATTTCACTAATTGACATTTGGAGCTTAAAAGCCTACCTAAGCTCGTAAAGAAAAGTCGATAATCTAAGTTCAATGATGTGATCGACCTAGTAAAGTATCAGACTTCTTGTAGTAATCCAATATATTTCTAATAGAGAAAATTATATTTGTGTCGAGTGAATGACCATTTTGTATTTATAGAATTAATAGAATGACGACTCTTCTCAATATGATAGTGACTCATCATTCAACTGTACGTTCTCTAAAATTTACTAGCTTGCGCGTTTTTTCCCAAGATTAGGTTAGGCAACGAGGTCATGAAATCCGTACTCCTTAGACTGAACTGAATTTGAACTTTTATATGGATATTACATGGTATTGCTCAAGTCAATATTTATTTTCTTAAGCCTAAACAAGTCTTATTAGAGTTTGAGTTGGTTAAACTAAAATAAAGTAATAAATCAATTAGCTTATGTTTCCCTTGTGTTTATAAACAATCATACCACTTTTTATCCACACAGTTGGTAAGACCCGCAAGTAATATTTACTCATCAACCATTCATTCTATATTTCTATCAATTTATAAGTAAGGGATAATTGCAGGGACGATCCATAAATTTTTACTTTTTTGCAAACTTTATCCTAACCTTCAGTTTGGGCCACATAAAGTCTATAACCTTTCATAAATTAACAACTGGAGACCGTTAGTTGATCGGAATGGAAAATTGCAGCGGAGGTCTCAAACCTTTTATTTTGATGCGGATTACACTATAATCTTTCATTTTTTTTGCGGCCGCAGTCCCAAGCTTTATATTTAACTGCATTTTTGGTCTAAATAACTAATTCTGTCCATAATGTTGTTAGTTAACAATGAAATTGCAATTTTGACTCAAGTGGACAAATTAAATGAGGGGTAAATTTGTATATTTCTGAGGATACTATGCCTTCTATCCTCATTGGCTACTGTATGAATAACTCGTCACAACATTAGCAGACTCCAAAAATTTATTGTCAAAATAAGAAAAATAACAATCTCACTGTACAGCAAGAATATGTACAATGCCATTAGATTCTATAAAAATCTTTGCTCATGCTCAGTCTTCAGTAGAATACTTGTTAACCAGCACTCCAGCTCTATTTGCTCAGAGCTACTTTAAGTTTGAGCCACCAAAAAATAAAAGTTATGGTGTAATCTGCAGTAAAAATGTCTATTTCTATGTACTTAGTTTGCTCATGAAAGATCGGATTACTTGCAATGTGTATAACAGCTTGGTTGTCACAAAAATGAGAGCATGAACTATGGCTGCAAAGTCTCGAAGCAGTTGATGAACCCATTCAACTTCAACAGATGATCTGGAAATTGTGCTTTGTTTCTTGGCTTTCCAAGATACCATGGAGTCTCCAAGAAAGATAGAAAACCCTGTCACTGATTTCCTTGTATCTAAGCAAGCACCCCAATCAGCATCCTCAAATGCATGAAATTGAAATGAATAGGAAGCTGAAAATAGAATTCCCTATCCAAAGTAGTTTTGAGGTATTTCAAGAGATGGTGAACTGCATTTAAATATGGTTGTCTCGGCTGAGCAACAACTTAACTCAACTTATGGACGACAAAGGTGATGTTTGGTCTGGAAATAGTTAAGAACAGAAGGTGACCCCTTATATAGAGTGAAGCATCTACAAGGAGCTCCCCCTCAAATGAACAAAGTTTAGCCTTGGGATCCATGGGTAGAAGAGCTGGTTTGCAGCCAAAAAACCAGTGTCCTCCAATAGTTACAGTTTGTAGTGTCTCTGAGAATGGAAAATGCCTTTCTGTGAAGAAGCAATCTCCAAACCAAGAAAATATTTCAAACGGCCAAGATCCTTCAATTTGAATAGGCTGTGTAATAAAAATTTCAAGGAGTTGATGGCCTTAAAATATGAACCAGTGATGATAATATCATCAACATAAACTAATAGAGCCACGAATGTATCTCTAGATCCTTTAGTAAACAGAGAACAGTCAGATTTGGATTGAGTAAAACCATGTGCAATAACAGCATTAGAAAACCATTGTCTTGAAGCTTGCTTTAGGCCGTAAATTGATTTGTGTAATTTGCAAACCAATCTCTCTCTTTGTGCACCAGTATTGCTGTGCTTAGCTTAACCCAAAGATAAATCCATACAGATTTCTTGAATGAGATCACCATTTAGAAAAAAAACATTGTTTACATCTAATTGAATGGTCTGCTATTTGTTGATGGCTGCAATGGCAAGAAAAACTTTAACTGTGACTAACTTAGCCACAGGAGAAAAGGTTTCAATGAAGTCTAGGCCTTCTTGTTAAGTTGATTTTAACCTTTTACCACTAAATGTGCCTTGTATTTGTCAACACTGCCATTAAATTTGTGCTTGATTTTAAACACCCATTTACAGCCTATATAGTGCTTGTCTTTAGGTAGATTAACAACTGCCCAAGTGTTATTAAGCTCCATTACCTCCAATTCATTATCCATGGCCTTTCTCCAATGATCAAATTTAACTACTTGATTATAGAATTGTGGTTTTTAACTCGAAGAAATATTGAAAAGTTAGGTGCAATGAGAAGGGAAAAATCCTTATAAGAGAGGTATTTGCTCAAGGGTTATTGAGTGTGATGATCAAATGGTGCTAAAGTATTTGTTAGCAGATTACAATAATAGCCTTAAAGATATGATGGGGTTCTGTTGGTTCTATTTGATTTTCTAGGAGATGGATTTATGGAAGATCTGGGAGTTGGAGTCGGATGAGAGTTAGGGGATATAACGGCAGTGTTATGGACAATATCAGGAACAATATCAAAAGACGTAGATAAATTGTTGTATGATGGAACGTCAGTGGCTAATTTTGGTAAAACAAGATCATGAGAAGGATCAATCAACTCACTATTATGGGAGATAAAGTGGAAAGGAAAGAGACGCTCATGGAATTTGACATCTCTTGAGACAAAAAAAAAAAATTGGAAACGATATCATATAGCTTAGAGCATTTGATGCCAGGTGGATAGCCAACAAAATACATATAGCTTATAGCATTTGATGCCAGGTGGATAGCCAACAAAATACATGTTCTGGCTCTTGGATGAAATTTTGGGCGAATGGATGACATAATAGAGGCAAAACACAGGCTTCCAAAGACTCATGGACTGATATTCTACTGGGGATTCATAGAGAAGATAAAAAGGAGTCTCGTTCTATAGGATTGGTGAAGGTGTCCCGTTGATTATAAAGGTGGCTGTGAGTATACATTCATCCCTGGATCGGATAGGAACCTAAGATTGGAAAAATAAAGCCCTAGCCACATTGAGCAGATGCTGATGTTTCCTCTCTATAACTGGATTTCGCTCAGGTTCTTCAACACGAGAATTGATGAATAACTCCTTTTGAGGCAAAAAAATCTACAAATTGGGGTTCTGAAGCATTATTAGATCTAAACTTCTTAATGAATTTGTGAAACTAAGTTTCAATCAGGTTAAAGAACCTAGGAATAATGGAGCTAACATCTGATTTATGCTTCATAAGATAAGATTCGTGTCAAGCACGTACGATCATCGACTGGTGTAAGAAAAAAAATATGCGACCAGCATGTGTTGGAATATGGTATAGACCCCATATGTCAAAATAGATCTAATCAAAGTCATTCATAGAAAGATGATTGTTAGATATAAATGACATTATCCTTTGCTTAGCTAAAGGGCAAATATCACATGGAGCTGTAATGGAATTTCGTCTCTATTACCTGTAAGATTCAATTGATCTTTCATCATATCTAATTTCTCGAAAGACAGGTGACCAAGCCTATGATGCCAAGTATGAGCGGTCACATTATTCACAATAGAACATATAGAATAGAAATTGTTACAACCAATTAAAACAAATCTAGATGAAGCAGCATCCATTATGTAGAGGTCATCCACTCTATTACATTTTCCAATTATCCTCAGGTTGTCCAGATCCTGAATAGTGCAGCAATCAGTGAGAAAAAATTGATACTGATATATGAATTCCTAGTTAATGAACTGATAGACAATATGTTTAATTTAAATTGAGGAACATATAACACATCTTCAAGCACCAATTCATGAGTAGTTTTTACTGTTCCATTGAAGTACATAGGAATTCTTTCATGGTTTGGCAGTGTAATATAGGCATTCTTGATTGTAGCTCCAGAATCCACTAATCAATATGTATGAGAATTGAGCATTAGATTGAAGGAAACAGAAGAGTAAGTACCTGAGATGTGGCCAAAATTGTTACCTCTTTTAGCATCAGTCTTTGAAGTTGTGAGGTGAGTGCTCAACATACTCATCAAATGCTGGTACTAAGTAGGATTTGAGGTCTGCAAAAATTCCCCAACATTACCACCAACCTACTATGGGAATGAATCAGAAACTTGATTGACAACAACATAATTCACTTGAGAACGACAACCTTACCAGATTTCTATTTGGCTTTATATCCTGGTGGGTATCCATGAAGTTTATAACACCTATCAACTTCATGACATGTATATCCAAAATAGGTACATATATGTCTCTATTTCTTCTGAAATTTATTGTATGCTTGGCCTACAATGGGCTTCTAGCCTTCATTTTTAACATAGAAGACCATTGTACCATATGCACTAGTATTGACAGATCTTTGACGTTCCACTTGAAAGATGAGAGCAAACACCTTGTTTATC
>CAIGRK010379667.1:0-11394 GCA_903798315.1 Fraxinus greggii | reverse complement strand
TTTCCTTTTTTTTTAACTACACATTCTCCATCAATCTACTATTTCAAAATACATTCTTCCAAAATAATGTGGCACAAACACACCCTAAATATTAACTTCATCATAAAGTTTTTTTTTTAACCAATCAAAGCACTTCCAAAAAATTATTCAAAATAAGTTAAAAAATAATTTGTCAATATAGAAGCAACTTTTAACTTTTTGAATACCTTGCAAACATGTCATTTTCAGTTTTGGCTTCTTTACATTTATATACTATTTATTGTATTTAGCCATGTTTGACATTGTTTGAAGGTTATCTGGGTTATGGATATTTTGGCCAAAGATATTTTGCGAAACTCACAATTTTTCAACGCCGTATTTCATCAATTTTTATCAAAATTTACTAAAAATTTATTTTTAATCTACACTAAACATAGGGTTATATCATTTATTAAGGGATAAAAACAACCACATGCTAAGACAAATAATAAGTTTCGTTTTTAGTCTCTGTTGGGGATTAAAATCAAGATTTTTATTTTTGTTACATTCAATAATTAATTTAATCATACATTTCATCAATTTTTATCAAAATTTACTAAAATATACATTTTTTTTATCCCACCAAACAAGGGCTTAATAAATTTGAAGTCGAGATTACATGTATTTTTCATCACCATTCCATGATTCTTTGTCAAATAATTTACTATAAACATTTGGTCCTTGTTTAGTAGACATTAAAATCTAGATTTTAATCAAAATAAAAAATCAATAATTAATTTTAATAATGCATATTTATGGGATCCACAATTTTTCAGTCACGAATTTCACCAATGTTTTATCAAATTTTACTAAAAATCTAATTTTTAGCTCAAGTAAATACGGCCTTAAATTTCCTCCACCCGTGGCACTGGCCGTATCTTTATACCGGTCTGCCTACCTCTTCCTAAGTCTATCAAGCTCCTTTTTTATTGATGAACTATGGCTATTGTAAAATAATCGTGCGAGTTGACCAAAGTGACGAATACTCACCTTGGTGGCACCTACTCGAGTTGAACAGAGAGAGAGAATTATAAGGTTTCAAATGTCCAAAACTGTATTGTTAGATATTATTCTTGCATTGGCGAGGGGATTAGATATTGCACCTTTATTTGGGATTTCTCTCACCCAACCACTGCCTCCACTTCTTATTTTGGTTTCCTAGCATGTTTCACTGATGCGATCCTACAAGATCAACACCAATGGATGTGTCAAGGAAGATTTTGCGAATGATGGGGGTATCATGATGGACAATGTATCCGAGCCTTCTTTTCTTCCTCCGACAGCTGCCAGATTCTTGAGACGGAGCTACGAGCCATTCTTGATGGTATGCTTATTGCGTATCGATAAGGATTTTGAGTTTATGGATAGATGCAAATTCTTTTACTGCGATTCACTGCATCACACATGGTGGAGGACCATGGTCCATGGTGGAGGACCATGGTCCATCCAAGCTATTCTCAGACGTATCAGACGTCTGGTTTCTTTCAATCATGTTACGATTTCTCATCCCTCTAGCTGTTGAGGGATGGGAGCAGCGGTGCTATTTGGAATATTGTCCTCTTGATTTGCCATGGCATGTTTGTAGCCTAGTACAGATCAATAGATATAGACTCCCCGCGGTTAGAGGCATCTAAGCTTTTTTGCTTATTAGATTATGTTTGTACAGGAGATAATACCTCCTCATCCACTGCTTTAAAATTACATTTTGTGGCCTTGAGGTTAGATTTAAGCCCTCATTTTTATTCATAATGCATTTCTATTTTATATACCATGGTTGGGGGAAAAACCTAACCCCCTCTATAACTCTAATATTATTCATTGTACCTCTTAGGTAATCAGAACAAGAAAGTTGCTTTCATACATTGCATAAATAGATTACACGTACAAAACTGAGTACATGTCTGCTACACATCATTGCATAGGACAAAACAATTCAATGAACAAAAATGTAGTTTCTTTTTCAATGTTAATAAATATTGTCGAGTCGAATCTAGTCCATCCTACCAAACAAGCCATAAGAGTGTAAACGCCGTGGCAATGGTGAAGGACCAAATCACATAGCTATGAAAAGACTGTATACACAACCAAAATTTGTGATGATTTCGTTATTTACAGGATAAATTATGTTGGTTTCTTCTTATAAAAGCTAATTAATATTGCTCTGATGCAAAACATACACAAAGCCCCATCCTTGTTCCTTTTCCTTCTCAATTGTAGACAAAAGTACTTTAAGAAACTCCTGTGCTGCTTCTTGGCATGTAAGTACCAAATTAGTCTGTAAAAGAGGGAGAGTGCGCAAAATATTCCACTGCTTTCCCTTTGCTCTTTTCTGATTGTGTTGGTTGTGTCTGGTGGTTGTATCTGAACTGCTTCCAACAATATGTACCACCTCTTTATCACTGTCGGCATGAATGACACTCTCCAAACAGATTTCAGATTCTATCACCCACTTTGGATCTGCAGGAACCCCTTCAAACTCAGGTTTACCCAAATCTTTCAAACTTGAGCAACTAACAACTAAGACAAGTCTTTTGGTGATAATTACGAATTTACCACCTGGGTTAAGTGACTTGCACATGACTAAGGTCTCATCCTGAAGCTTCATGTCGGCCTCAGTAAATACAGATGAGGCGACTGCTTCCTCCCATGAGTAAGGCCTTAGGGGAAATTCTCTACTTAGAGGCCTCGGTAAACGGACCCTCAAGTGATGATGTCCCATCTGGTGGAGCCTACTACGATTTCTGATACTTTGTGCAGTTTTTCCGGTGACTTCAAGAATACTGGCTGCTGGCCTTGCCACGAGTCCTGTTACACCTACAGCTATGCCTGAGGGAAAAGAATGGGCGATAGGGATGTGATGTACCAAAAAGTGAAGGATGAGACCACCTTTATTACATACTGGTTAAAGGAGTACCAGATAGGACTGGATGCAATAATATGAAATGTTTTAGAATTTTATTTGTTAATGCTGTCAGTTCGATCCAATCCTCCAAACATGCAAGTTAATTATGGAGTTTCTAGAATGGTACTTTGAAGAACATACCTGACAACAATCCGGGCAGGCCATGCTTTTCAGCCCCCTTAATAGGCGATTGGAGAACACCAGTAAGTCCCTGGATGGAACAAGAAAGTTTCAGAAGAACTTATTTGTGGCCACGGGATTGACCTGTGACTTCATGTAAGGAAGAGATATATACATACTTAGATTTAAGCAAAATAATCCAAATATTAAGACCACACTACAATTGATATTTCCCCAAGGGCAAGTTTGGTACATAGAACTAGACAAGCATTACACAGGAGAACAAACAAGATAACTTGTTTTTCCTGTTTAATCCTACCAATAGTGTCTATTCCAAACATACCTGATGCCACTAGTGTTCACAAATTTCTAATGGTACAAAAAAGATAATAAAAGTACCTCTAAGAATTCATTTATAACGCCTTTACTATGTGAAGACATTCCCTTTTGTTGCTTTTCCATCTTCGTCACGGTCTGGTCATCAAATGTAAATGCAACAATACCCTGCAAGTAGAGAATAATTAAAGTTGAGTCGAGATAAGCCACATTTCAAGTGTCAATGGATCCAAAAGTACCTTATGTGCAGCTTTGCTGAATTGACTTGTAGCATCACTTATGGCATATACTGCGTTGCTCAGAAGACTCGTGGTACCTTGTGCTACACCAGTAACAAGTCCAGAAGGACTCTGGAAAAGCAATTATTGGTTTAAATAGTCAATTAACAAGAAAATGGATCTCAGTTAAGATTAAAATACCTGAAAAACATTCCAGATAGGAAGTGATAGGAAATCTTTGATGCCGAGACCTAGACTCCTCGCAAATCCCATAGGATTTCCTATAACGCCAGCAGAACCAAAAACCTGCAAAGTATTGAGTCCAATTCAATGATAACTATGGTATTGAATTCAGCAACCAAGTAGTTGTTCAAAAGGAACACTACACACAATTTCGTCCAAAAAGGAGCTCTCAAAATATTTTGCCAAAGTTGGGCCAAGAAAGGTTACCTTGTACATCTCATGTAGAAACTGCCGAGTGTAATGGCTAATAAGAATCTCTTGGATGGATTCCCAGCTAGCTAGCTGGTGTGAAAGGATCAGTTGATTAAGATGAATTTTTGCTCCCTCAACATCAGCAAGAGCCATAAGACCTCTCTACACAAAGTAACGTTCTGAGTACTTCGAAAATAATAAGCAACACACGACAACAGTTACTACAGCTATATTAACAATGAAAGTCAATATTCAATGAATTTTATTCTGTGAACGAGATGAAATCTTTGTCTTGTTGAAGATCAAATTTAAATTCAGTAACATGTTTACAGAATTATTATCTATCTCATGAAGTTTGGACATACATGGATAAGAGATTCTCCTGATGTAAGAACCCCATTTCTAAGCATCCACGGACTGCTGGAAAAGCTGAAAGAAGAAATTAATAAAGCATTTTCAGAGGTAATATATCATGGGTGTAACAGGACAATTGGTAAGAAAGAAAAAAGAGACAACTGGTAGCAAACAGCTGTATATCTTCTCAAGAACAAGCTGGCTACTAACCTCAATGTGAACTTAATTGGTGCCATATCGAATGATTCGACGTATATCTTCTTCTGCTTTCTGGCAAGAAGGTGAATTTGCTGCCATGGAGCTCCAGTTGGGACCATTTTAGGTAGCAAACAACTTCTTTTGTAGTCTTGATTAAGCATTGTAATGTTAGTGGAATACACATGTTTTCCAACATTAACAGGGGCATTCCTAGAAAATTCAAAATCAGGAAACAATTGATGCTGTGTGGAGCCCACGTGCTGGAAAATTCTGCTCTCCAACCTCAAAGATAAGGTTTTAAAGAAGTCATACAATCTCAATACTACTTCTTGCTCGATCTCGAGATAAAAATCTGCAATTCTGCAGAAAACAGCAATACATCAAGTTCTATTTCTTCTCTGTTTTAATAAATACTCCACCCTTATGGTTGTTTGAATTTATTTTTTAATTTTACAAAAAAGAATGAAAAAGAAAAATATAATGAAAAAAGAAAAGTAATATGGAAAGTGGTGAAAGGGAAAATGAATTCCAGACGTATGCTTGATGAACAAATACAAACCTGAGGCTTATATGTTCAAATGAAACCAATGTATCTTTGTTCCTCCACTTTGCAACAGCTAAGGAGAACACTGGTTCATGATAAGCAATTTGGGGCATAATTCCACTTGCCATTTTTGTACTATCCTCGTTATACTTCACCTGGTTGACCAGATTGCCCTTGTTTCCATGGTCAAAAGAGAGGATTACAGGGTATGGAGTAATATTCAACTGATTATCAATTTGCAAGGATGAAACTTGTAAGTTAAACTGTTGTTGATCCAAGCTCTGTACAAAATTAACTTTCATGTTCTTGGCACATGCAAAGAGTAATTCCTACAAAACATACACAGGCGCTACAATTAACAATGATTGTGGAATGTGACCGATGACTAGCCTTTAATTAGTTACAAATGTGGATAAAAATGACAATTCGTCACCCAACTTACTATTTCAGTGCCAAACTTCAAATATTTAAGTTTCATAAAATGAACTTCTAATTTCATTTTAATTTGACCATTCCATTAGCTACTGTTAACATATATAACAGATTTTATGATGTGCATTTCTGACTTTGGCCGATTTGTATCAGAATGCACTTTATAAAAAAGTGCGAATTTGCCAATGTGGCATACCGAGTATGCATACTAATGTCTGAAAATGCCACATAAGTGAAACCGTATGCCACATCATAAAATCTGTTAAGCTAGTGACAGAATGGGAAAGTTGAGGAAATGAAATAAGTTGGGTGACCAACTATGTCTATTACCCTTCCAAATGTAATACTTTCTACAATAACAAAATATACCTCCGGATGAGAATTCATCAAAGAGATTCCAAGAAAGGGTATGTCAACTGATATCCTTTCCTTGTAACGAACAGAAGTTTCATACTTCTGAATTGGTTTTCTTTTATCTTTCAGCTGAGGAACATGCAGACTCTTCAAATCATTCAATACATGGTAACTTGAATCAACAATACTAAGAACCTGAATGAAAGAAAGATTTCACTATGACCAAATGTAAAGTAAGCATACGTCCACTCTATTTAAAGTATATTTGGAACCTTAATAGCTCCTTCAGAATGGACTGAAATGAGCAAATTTCTTTCAGGCTTCTGAAAAAAGAAGGCAGAATTCGTCAGTATAACAGAGAAAATTGAAAGCACATGCGGTTAAAAGCAGGAAAAGCTTTTTGTTATTTCAATGAATAATACAACCTAATTACCTCCTTAAATAGTAAACAAGCGATACCAAAAAAGAAAAAACAATACTCTAAATATGCTAATGAATCTCCTATAATCAATCATAATTACAAGTTGCCTAAACATACAAAGTCACTTAAGGAAAGTAGAATATTCCCATATTCTCGTGATTTGAACAAAAATATTTCAACTTGCAACAAAGAAAACGAGACTTGTGAACCATATAGAAGAAAGTGGCTGCATGGAAAATTAATGACGCGGTGATGCCATGTTACTGTATACATAAAGCTAAAGCACAGGGCTAACAAATGCAAATGATTATGCCTTTAGGGAGCAATATAGTAATGGCAGGATAAATTACTAGCAACCATCCACCATAGAATTACAACTATAATTCTACGCCATATAAAATAATGCATCTTTAAATTTGTAATACACACATGAACAATATATAGCGTTATATGGTTTTCCTATTCTGAATAGGATTGTAATTGTATATACATGACTGAACATATGGAATAAAATCATTAAGCCCAATTACTAGTTATATTGTTATTGTAGTTTGCCTTATGTTAATAGGAAAAGGACACACACAGGGAAATGAGTCAAATGACATGCTCATTATTCTCTTGCAACGTCACTTTCTTATCATCTTTTCCTCTGCCTTAACTCCTGTTTTCTGAAAATCAGTAAATTTCACTTGTCTTATCAGACACATAATGCAGTTCATCTTGGCATCATCAACTATAAGACAAACTCAAGTCCAAAGCACATTTTATAACTTCATAGTTTATGAAAAGGCAATCAAGAAGTATCTCTCTCTCAACTCGATTCACAAAAGCCTTGTAAAATGAGGACATTTTTCCACCACTGCTCTGTCAAGGACCATATAATGGTTACATAACAAAGGTTTAAATAGATTTAAAGACATCTCATTCCATGAAATTTTAGGTTGCCCTCTTCATCCAAGTGTCCAATCACATTCCCTAACGGATGCACATATAGGCCTTTGGATGTGTGCACACCATCTTAATCTATCATTGTGCAATTTACAGCATGCTACCTTAGCATAGCCAAATTATTAGTATGTTTATTTCTTATTCTAAAGCATTTAATAATAGTACCTCCGAAGTTGCAGGTAAGTACACAAATGACTGAACTTTTATGTCATCAAGAGCATATGATCCTAAAACACGTTCACCAGGTACCTGACCAAATTTTTAAAAATATTTATATATAACTGTTGCTGACTAATTTTTGAAACATTCAAATAAGTAAATAATACCTCAACCGTGAGACGACGTGGATAGCAGGGTTCATCCCAAGCATAAGGGGCAGAAGTGTAAGATTGAACCAATGTTTCAAAAGATTCACATCTTGGCTGGTAAATTCGCAACCTCTACAATGTGTCAAAGAGTAAACAATAATTGTACTACATCCACTACCCAAACATCAATAGAGTCAATCCGAAAAATTGTGATTGACATTCTAAACTTGGCACAGTAAAATTGGATATCCCAATTTCTTAGAGCAGCAAGAAACAATAGTTACATAACTGAAACAAACAATACTTTCCCAATGAACTCGAGAAATCTGTTAAATCAAGCTGTGCTTTTTCAGCGTTCGTATGCAATTGCACAAGCGTTCTCTAGGTTCTTTTTGTACATCAAATTCAACTATTCTATTCCTAAAAATACGCAGAAATAATGGCACAAATAAATACTGTCCTAATATATGCAATGACTAATTGATTCTACCAGCTAGACTCTCCAAAAACATAGATTTGGCAAATCTCTGTAATTGGACAATCTTATACAGTTTCCATCAAAAGCTTGTTAAGAATGGCTGCATTTTTTCCCACCTGAGAAAGACAATCAAGTTGCCCTGAGCTCAGTTGCCAAACAACTAAATAATTGCAAGGATAACTTTTTGGAGTGCTACATTAGCCAGGAATATTCACGAGTCAAACTCATTCGGAGTACAATCTTTCGGTGATGCACTGATGCAAACATAATAATTAATGTAGTAATATTCAATTACTATCTTTGTTGAACTACCTCATCTAAAATCTTTAGTTGTAAGAAATAGGACAAATTTATCTATTTAAATTTTGTTCAAGATGGATTATGATAAAAGGTCAAACTAGTGAACAATTTTTATAAATGTGGGGGGCAAGACTTCAACCTAGTATCTTTGCTGGCTTTGATACCATGTTGAACTACCTCTGGAAGGCATAAGCTGTTAGAATAGTCTTCCTTTTACTCAAAAATGATATGCTAAGCACAATTCAAGCATCTACTCACCTCCCTAGACATGTTGTCAATTCTGTATGGCATAAAGCCTGTATCATCATCGGATAAAAGAATCAAGTTTGTCCCAGAGTTCCCATGGGGGCTTCCAACAATCTTTTCTTCTCTGATGGAAATATCAGCACTCTGCACTTCCACACGTATCATATTGATTGCACCTGATATATAATTTCTCATTTTAATTTGAGTATCACCTAGATGCTCCGGCAAGAAGCATCCTGACCACTCCCATCCAGGTTCATCAAAACGAAGAGAAATCAATAATTCCCTGGAATTTATGAATCAGAAATAGAAAGTGGTATGTTAGAGAGGAAAGTTGAAAGCTAAAGGAAAATTAAAATCAAACAATCCTATTATTTGCTTTATAACAGATTGCCATTTTTCAACCATCATTGACTTGCACTGTTCCCTATTTGAATTGTCATTTTCAAAATTAAGGAATCCAATACAGAATTCGGGTTCAATTTATGTATATGCATATCCATGCACTGCAGACCTCATGTCGAACACTTCAACTAAACAAATTAACAATCCTTGGTAGTTACAGCAACGAAAATAACTTTAAAATGCAAAATCATAATCTCAGCAACTGGGATGTGCCAAAGAATTAGTGAGATCTTACAGATTCCTTAAGGTGCTAGGTGGCATGATAAGGTAAAATCAAGCTTTCTTCTAGTAACGACAAAAAGTAGCAAACCTTGTTGTATCAATCCACTGAATATGGGAATGCCGTCCAGCTCCCAGTGAAACAGCAGAAGCAGTTCCCTTCTGCTTATAACACAATTTTTTGGTGCACGCGTTACTTATCACGTACCTGAAATTTAAAATATGGATACCATTATAAGAAGCAAGGATTTAAACGATATGAAATAAATTGATAAATAGGCTAACTTGATAATTAACTAAAAGTGAGGTTGTTAAGAATGTACCTGTGCTGGAAGGTGATGATTTTTGTCTCTCCGGAAAATGGTGCAGCCACAGCAGAAACAGATACCACATACCCAGAAGTCATGGATGGTTGAGGAATAAGAACACTAATTGAACCAGTTGGTGGGACGAGAGAAAATGGGGAAGACCAAGATTGCTTGGAATAGCTTTCCAAGACAGAAGGCAGGTACCTACTTAGCCTGACCATAATGTCACCAGAAAATGAATTTGGATCAGGAGAAAACAAGCAAGCGCCAACCTTTTTACTATCCGTTTCCAATAAATCAGGAGAATTCAAATTTGTTTCACTGGTAGAACCTAGGAAAAATACCAAATGAATTCACAGGTCTGCCAAAGAACTTGAAAAAAATATAATTTTATGGCAAAAGTAAATTCTTGTGGAAGTTACTATTCAAGTATTACCTGTAGTGGCAGACATATCCAGATTCGAACATAGAAAACCAAGACCATCTTTCCTTTCAAAAAGTAGGTTTTCCTCGTCTATACTATAGCATGAAGGAATGATGCAGCTATAACCTTTCATTTCATTGATAGAGCTCAAGAGACGAAGAGAAAACCCAGTGCAATTATACAATAAAAATGGAGCAGATACATGTATTTCACGAGCTCCGGAAAATGCATCCATTACTTTTTCCATGGTAATAAATAAAGGACCTGGACCAATTAATAACATGTCGATTACTTCTAGACAAATTATTAACACGCAACAGCTCAAATTTGAAACACAATAGCAATTATAAATACCATCCAATAATTCAGGATCAAACTTAATCACTTCAGACACAGAGAATCTTGTCCCACTGAATTTTGCCATTGCACTAAATGTTTCAGCACGTGGAAACTTCATTATTGAAGGCTTAAATCCTCGCAATTGGAAAGTTACTGCCAGGTCGTGCGAGGAATCAACATGAAAGAGAGAAGTTTCAACCTGAAAATAGAAACACAAACTGTAGTCCAAAGAGGAATAAAAAGCAGATTGATTTATAAAGTGACACAATTTAAACCATGGAAATTGGAGCTAGTCAGAGTAACTAGCTATCAACCTCTGAAAGAAAGGCAGTACGCGTAACACCAGCATTTTCTAANGTGGAAACTTCATTATTGAAGGCTTAAATCCTCGCAATTGGAAAGTTACTGCCAGGTCGTGCGAGGAATCAACATGAAAGAGAGAAGTTTCAACCTGAAAATAGAAACACAAACTGTAGTCCAAAGAGGAATAAAAAGCAGATTGATTTATAAAGTGACACAATTTAAACCATGGAAATTGGAGCTAGTCAGAGTAACTAGCTATCAACCTCTGAAAGAAAGGCAGTACGCGTAACACCAGCATTTTCTAACGTCAAACAGATTGCCTCCGGGAGATAGTTTTTCAACACAAGCGGACTAGTTAAAGTTAGTTGGTGTAGAAACCTATCCTTTGGCCTCTCCAGCTTATTTGAGAATTCATCATTACTTTTATAAGAATGTTTCCCAATGTCAACATCAAATGGGGACAAAACTTTCTTTAACATAGCAGTAGAAGGCAAGCACTGATCGCGTACAGAAATGCAGCAGCGAAATGCATCACTGCTTGGATGAGAAGGATAACAAACAAAGGAACGCAAAAAGCTGATCCTGCTTTCAGGCGAAACAATACTTGACATGTTATAAGCTTCACTCCATAGATACGTGTCACCGAGAGGACGCCATCGTATGCGTCCTGATTCAGCCAAATGAAGAGGAAGAGGAAACTCTTGACCAGGAAATATTGGGCCCAGAATCTGAAAAAAAAGGAAGGTTAGGAATCAACTTCAACACACTCCAGAAGCAAGCCATA